>JACXGM010000507.1:0-31364 GCA_016801145.1 Umbra pygmaea
CATTGTGATGTTTTTCTCTTAGCACATGTCATTCATCTTCACTGGAATTCTATTTTTATACTGGGTTTTTTAAGCGTGTGGACTTTATTTTTTATTTTTCGCTTTACATCTCATTTCATGACTTGATTCATTTTGTTTACATCAGAGTCATTAAGAAAATGTGATTAGCTAGTGATTCCAGCTCAGGAGAGCTTCTGCATTGTGCCACACAACTGGCCAATTGTAGTCAATGTGGATTAAGAGACCAGGTACTTGGTTGAACTGTCTCTAGTGTGTTCTAATCAGTTCTCGTTAACTGCCGATTCGTTCAGTCCGTGTAGCCATCGGCGTGTCAGTGTTTTCTACTTGGGCAGAAAATGTAATCCAATATGCGATTAGCTGTGTGTTCCCTCCTGCAAGGACTGTGAACAAATTCACTGTGCTAAATAAAGACACTATGCCAAGAGTCAACAATACTGTCTGTTAATATAAAAAAAACACCTTTTTCTTGGTTAATCACTGGCAAAACAGACGATTGATCAAATCAATGTTTGGATTTTGAAGTACGTGGATTGCTGACCTTGTATAGTGTTGTTTTGTAGGTCTGGGTGCTCTTGACTTCTGAAGTTCAGCACAATGAATGTTGATTTGAAGTGATCCGTTGTCAGCCAGGCAGACAGGGACTGGCTTGGGTGTCGCTATGGGGCCCTACAGAGCGGATGACCTCTCCCGGGCTGACATTTTCGCTCCACTCTGCTGTCGTCGTGGGAGACGGTGCTGACCTTAGCGATGTGTCACAGGGTTCCTCAGCGTTCGCTGGGCAGGCAGGGAAGAGGAAGGTGCAGCAGGAAGGAGGGGGGCTGCGTCTCACTTCCTGTATCTGAAGGGATTTTTAAATGTTTTTTTTGTGTTGTACTTGGGCGGCTGCGTTAATGTTGGTGTTGGTTGCATTTATGTTTGTTGCGTTTATCTTTGTTGCATTCACGCCCAGATCGCACAGAATCTGTCATTGCATATGCGTAACAATGAAAGTCCAGTCATTTCCAATGAAGGAGTCCGCCAGTGATGCAAAGATGCATAGCACTATGCGTTGCATTGCGGATGCAGTGTGTTCGGGGAGTTGCATGTATTGGATTTTTCCTACTTGTGCGCCCACACCTATAAATTAATGA
The DNA here is from genome assembly GCA_016801145.1 of Umbra pygmaea. NCBI lineage: Eukaryota > Metazoa > Chordata > Actinopteri > Esociformes > Umbridae > Umbra > Umbra pygmaea. Next base: position 1,152 of record JACXGM010000507.1, read on the forward strand.
AACTGGATGTTGCGAATTTAGAATAATTTCTGATTACTTGGCTAATCTCATGTAAATAAAACTATTGTAAACAAGGAATTGACTCAACAGATGTATAAATATATCATAGCTCAGCACTCGTACAGATCTAACCTGCTGTTTACTATCTTTCTAAGTTTCACAACTTTGCCAAACTAACTAACCTAGTATCTCAATATCATCTGAAGTCATTCTCCATACATTAGTCTTTGCAACAATCTGTTTGTATTTATCAGCTGCAGTTAAATCTAAGCTATTTCACAAACTTTCACAACATTGGTATAGTCAAATTAGTAGTCCAATATCATCTGATGTCCTCCTAATGCAGGTGTCACCAAACCCTTCCATGGAGGGCCTAGTGTATGCAGGTTTTCACTTTCACCTTGTACAAGCCTGATGGAGTAGCTCACTAATTGGTTAGGATCTCCCCTCACCTGGTAGTCTAGGTCCTAATTATCCTCTAATTGAAGGGAAAGACCGAAATCCAGCATACACTAGGCCCTCCATGGAAGGGTTTGGAGACCCCTGTCCCAATGTATTAATCTTTGCAGCAATATGTCTGTATATCAGATGTTAAATTGAAAAGGGTAGACTACCCCATGAATGAGCTTCTCCTATATTTCTACATGCACCAAGAAACACAAAACACTACACAAAGGTACCCAATGCAATTGCCACATTCTGTGTGATTTGAGTGTTTATGCTGGTTGCGTTACTGTTGGTTATACTAATGTTGTTAGTTGTGTTAATATTAGTTGTCCTCAGTTTTGCCCTAGAACAGTGAGAGATCCTGTGAATGTTTGCTTCGATTTAGATTTGATTGTAAATCTGAATACCGAGGGCCTTAGGCACAGGGTCTGATTACTGCAGGGTTTTAGGGCTGACACTCTACTACAAGCACAAGAATTTTAGAAACAGTGAAATAAAAATATATTTTTACGTTGTTATTATTACGTTAATGATGCAATGAACCAGACCATTTTTGTTTAGCTGCTGTTGTGCCTTGCATTATTATCTGTGCTTGAGTGTTCACCTCTACACTCCCTAATATGGAACCATGCTCCAGTAAAACATTTGTCGGTTTTCCATTAGAGGGCTGTGCCGTGACATACCACACATATCATTGGTTAGATTGTGTTTCCGTTTACCCCCATCCTGCTTGAATGCAGACTGAGTCGGACTACATCGGAGGACCTAGCAGTCGCCTGGGACCAAGCAGGCTAGTGGGTGGAGTTAAGAACTGAGAATTTCAACAGCCAATGTTTATTACTTTACTTGAATTGCCACTTCCTTGGATTCTAAATACATTTCCCCTTACACTTATACAAACAATACTTAAAAATAGCAATGAATATAATTTTAGTCCTTTTATTTCTTATTTTGCCATTTGAGCAGAAATTATGGTGCAGCAATTGCGGGTCTGTCTTTGATTATCATTTCAGTCTGTGCTTTTGTGTGTAACAACACACATGGTGTAGGGAAACATTAACCCATATGAATCACTTTTTTCATATTTTCTTAAATGTCAACAAATATTTTTATGGCTTTAAGCTTGTCTCTGACAGTGGCTTACCGTTTTCACCAGTGAAGTTCTACACTGCCCTTATTAAACTGAAATATAGGCTACTTGTCTATGTGAACAGTTGTGTGAATTAGACTTACAAGTTGCCGGGTATTGTTCTACCTTTCGTTTTATATTTTCTGTAAATGATTGATCCATACAATTGTTTTCCTCTATGGCTTTGAATGTTAGCGAGAATTCACTCTCCCACTGTCAATTACAAAAGTTTGAAACGTGTAAACCATTCTCCCATCAGTAGTAGAAACGCATTTATGTCCAACCTCGGCCAGTCCATACCAGTGCGGCACATCGCACTTTAAAAGTGTTCAATGGAATATGGGCAATTGATTCCCCAATTAAAATGGTTAACCCTGTTTGCGGACCATCTTGGACTGTCGAAGCTTTCAGGTGACTCCTAGTGAGTCAGATGGTACGTTAGCAGGCTGTTGGGAGAAGTTTCTGCCAGCCAGGATGAGTCAGTTGTTGAGGCGCTATGTTGGCGTGACGGCCACATATCTAGACTTGTTGGACTCTCCCGCTCACCGAGTTAGTCAGTGTTGCCATTGGTATTAAGTTAACTTCCTTCCCTCTGGACGCCTCACAGTCATAAAAAGACAGCCGTCCCCTGGCCCAACACAGTGGTTATGGTGTTTGATTGACATCGAATGCTACTGAAGTTTTTAAACTGTGTGACACACTGGCCAAGTTTTAATGAACTGAACACATTAAGTGCTGGTGTAACTGTGTAAGTATGCAGAGTTAAGTAATGTAAATATTTCAGACCACCGGGGATGTTTTTCTCCCTGACCCTTTCCCTCTTTGTGCTTCCTTTGCCACTTAAGCAAAGGATTACAGTAAGACTCGATTTTGAGCTCTTATGGAATTCAATTATTCCTGGTTTCCATTCAAGCTCGGAAGTTGTAATTCAATGTTGTGTTTTAACATGTATGGTAGTTGTCAACAGTGTATTAGTGCATTGTATTTTCCTGCTGCATACAAACTGACAGACAACCTCCTGTATCAACTCTTTACAGAGCTTGAGAGAATAATTGTGTTCTAAGTAATCGTGTTTTTGTGTTTGTCGTCAAGCAACACAGCAGCACACACTAGCCTATAGAGATTCTGCAATGAAGTGCATGTAAATATCGAAAGAGGCGGCTATTTCTTAGCCTGTAAATACGTGCTCCGGAGAATGCACTCTCGCCGTGCTTCCATGGAGACAGACACCTCTGGTCAGTGCGAGTCACTTTGTGCCTGCGGGTGTTGGAAAGTGCTGCACACAAGCATGTGTTTAAACTCTTGGCTCCTCACTGGCCAGCTCAGTGGGAGAAAGCAGCCTTTTTGAGAACGGCAAAGAAAGGCAGCGCTGCGGCCTCTTCAAGTGCACGGCCTGTGATTTATGGAGTGGCTGTGAACTGGGCGGGTCACGTCCTGCCGGAGAGCTTGGCTGCTACCGGGGAGGTGGACAGACAGGAATTCTGTGGATGTAGAGAGAAATGTGAATGAGAAGGATGTATAAATATAAAGAAGAGAGCGGAAGCTCGGAGGTCTCTGGGCTGGCTCACACAGAATGGTGACCAACATCTCTCTGAGGTGAGGCCTAGATCAAACGAGCATGTCGCCCACTCGACACTGCCCTGCTTCTCACGCTTTGCCTGTAGAAACGGGAAAAGGAAGAATTCCACTTACTAATCACCAGCTAAGGTTGGCTGAGTAGCTCCCGGGAGATGAAACTGAACATTGATAAATGGACTTTCTTTGAAAGTCTGTACGCAACGTCTGCGTAACCTCGGTGGGTATGCTTGTGCATTTCAGCTGTAAGATTTCCTAGGAAGCTGTGGGTGAGAAAAAGCGGGGCAGCTCTGTCGCTTCACTGTTGACCGTCTAATTGTAGCGATGACATTGTGCTGAGAAGAAGAGCGTCTGTCTGACATTTTCTTTCTGTTTTTTGTGTGTGAACTGACACACCCATTCCAGGAATCTCTAGTGGTTTTACTGAGTTTAACATTTCCATGTAATTATATCCTCTTTGACTAGATCATAGATTGATTCAGATCTTGTCAATAAGCCATGATGTTAGGGATGGTTATAATAGGACCTTTTTTAGCAGCATTCAGTGGTGGAGGTCCGTTCCTTGATGTTGGGGTCAGCGGGTATGAAAACACAACAGACGACAGCTCTCGGGTCTGTCGCCGGTTCCTTGGCTTTTGGCAGTGAAGAAAAATCCACGCTCTCCTTCCACAATGAAGCCCTTTGTCTCTGGTCGGCATCAAAACCATCAACCATTTTGGAAATAGTTTCCAGCTTATTAAAACGGTTCCAGACTGTGACTGTTGAACCAGTGAGTTTCCGTTTAATTGCTCTTGTACATCTCCCTCTCGGGCTGCAGGCATCCTTTTGAGAGTAAAGACGTTCTCATTTGGATTAAGGTCCTTTCGAACGGCGGCCGTCACCTCATTGGTATGAGCAGTAAGATGGAAGGATGAATGTAAGGATGACTGGACAACCTCTTCAGAGAAAAGGCTCATCCTCACTTCCCTAAGCTTGAGCCTCTCTTCCCTTTAGTTTGAGCCTTCCTGCTTTTATTTCTGCCCTCTCCGCGTTCATTCAACGTATTCAAAGTGTGGCCTCAGACTTCAGACTCATCAAAAACTCCTGGCTGCCTGTTGTTTTTATGATAACGTGAGGCTATGTTACTCATCAGAAATATGCGCGACTGGCCTCTCACAACTAGAGATTACCAGTAATTAGCTATTTTGTTGTTGTTTGGAGACCAAGTTTTATAATCAACACCTAAAAATATATTTATTCTGAGTGATTTGAATGAAACCAATGACCAGAAATTACAGCTGAGTTTCTAAAAGTCTACCCACAGTTTTCTTTTGGGGTGGCAAGTAACCTAGTGGGTAAACCCAAAATATGAATCCCAGGTGGTGTGGAAAACTCGCTGAGCAAGGCGTCTGTTATTTCTTCCAAGGCATTGCTGTGAACGAGAATGTGTTCTGTCAAGTGTCTGTGGTAAGATAAAAAACAAGTATGGCTCATGTGGATCTACAGTAGGAGAAGCATTTGTCCAAATGTTCCCACAAGGGTTGAGACAGGTTCTCTCATCTGTCATTCAACTGAACGTTACAGAAGGTACAATCTAACTGAATGCAGCTCCGATGTTAGAAAATTCAATGCTCTCAATTCAACAAATTCCCCAGGAACCAGTTTTACAAACGTTATCTTGTTGGATTACGAAAATCGGATATGATTGTTATTTGACTTTTGATTCACATTTTTCTTACCGTACCAGATATTTGATCAGGTTTATATGGTTGATCCCGGATCAATTCAGACTGTGGTGTTAAAATGCATAGAATATACGGGCTATGATTAAGCTCACAGCACGAAATATCCTTATGAAAGTGAATGTCTACCATCAATCACATTGGCGACTCCTTGCAGATCCATTTAGGTTTAATATTCAATGTCATTTTTTTTATGCATCGAAAATCTGAGTAGAACAACTATTTTTAGTGGAAGGTACAGATCAATGTGTTTGGTGTATTTTTAGTGAGATGATTTTTGTTTCTAAACATACTGTAAAACAGCAAGCCAAGTTAACTCGTGCCATTTGGGAGCAGTGCAAAAATAAATTGATATGAGGTGTAGACTGCATCCAGACTGACGAAAGAACCACACTGAGACATGTTCAACTATGTGAACAGAACAGCCTTCCACTTAATAAGCAGGTGTTGATCTCGTGCATGTAAGAGGCTGAATGTGGTGGCAAAATAGCAAGGTGGAACGCACAACTCATTAATTTTGCAGGGCAACAATGATGGCATATACATCTAGGCTGCATATATCTAATGGACTTGTATGTGTTGTTTTTTATTTTTACTGGTCAAGCAAGCCACAACTAAGTGCCAAGTAAAACTTTTTGGAATGCATTCCTCTGACACTAAAGCAATGTATTTTAATATTTTTTTGTGCTGTTGTATTTCATTGTACAGCATTGTATATTTATTCCATGCAGGATTTAGTGGTGATTTAGATCGTATATGGTTAAAAAGTGCCATTTTGACATTCATATAGGTAACTAAAGTTTTGCCCAGGCACTTTAGGCTGAGAACCTTGTATGAAACAGTTATGTTATTGGGTAAATGATGTAGCATTGCTTAATAGCATTCTAACTCTCTTGTAGGAATACTTTTTTAATAGTTTATGAAGAAACGATACATGAGGCACTCTGATTTTGGCATCTTATTACTGTGGTATCAGTTATTTAATCTGGTTTGTTTTTGTTAAAAAAGTATATTTGGCCCTGCATTATTTATGTAGCTTATTTAGCTACAAGTTATGGTTTCCGAATCCAAGCCTAGTCCTTGTTCAACTGGGGTGGGTGCTTTTCAGTCTCTTCTCCCTGCTGTTTGTGTGATGTGAAATGAAAGGGCTATAAATCTGCATCAAATGAATACTGGCATGGAATATTGAATATGAGCAAAGGTGTGGCTTTCCTGCATCACCTGCCAACCCATTGGATGACCTAGAGAGAGAGCGTCCCCTCAGGGGTCAGCTGACCTACAGTAGGGCTGTCTCACTGGTGGGTATCCTGCTACATTTTGGCGATTCCACTGTCTGGGCCTCAGATAAGGAGAGGAGGTACAGACAACGGCCTGTGGGTCGCAGAGACAGCGATGAGAGATGAGGTTCTTCAAACCAAAGAAAAAAAACTGTCAGATTCTTCAAAGGTGTGTGTGTGTGTGTGTGTTGACTCAGGCCCCCAGTGTCCCTACTTCATTGTCATAGCCTTTCATCGCTGACTGTTGTCATGCCTTCAGTAGCTTTCAAGAGTTTGTCTCTTGTTATTTCTTCTAAGCAATGTAGGGTCCGCCTTCGTTAAGCTTACATAACGGCACAATAGGAGGACAGAGATGACGAGCTCCTCACTGATACTGCGTTTGTAGGCTGCGGTCGGAGGTTTCATTAGCTTGTCCTTGCAGAGGGAAGAATTCTAGGAATGTTTTGCAAAGTCTCCTGACTTATCTAGTCTGATGAACTGGGGTCTGGTCACCGGTCTGCTGTCCAAAATGCTGACAGCCTCCTGTCATCACTTACTGTGACTCCCTTCTTCCTTATCTCCTCTGTGGCCTCCTTGATTTTGTATGTTTACTCCTCCCACCCCCTCTTCCTCTTTCTGACCAGCTCATCTTTAGTAGAACAGCTGCCTAGTGGAGCTGGAAGACCTCTGCTCCCCCTTTGGGCAATGTTGGCCTGATTACCCAGGATAAAAAGCCTTGATCTGGACAGGATTACATAAGGGCTACTTGTTTTCTTCCACGTCATGAATGCTGTTGCTGTTACTTTTCTATTGTCGCAGAGGGAAATGTATGGTGGGTGTGGCATGATGTATGGTGGGTGTGGCATGATGTATGGTGGGTGTGGCATGGGGTGTGCTGGTCCAGACAGACATTTCTGTCACAGTTGTCAATCTTTTCCTACCATTTCTTCAGTGGATCAGAACAATATAACAGCTTCAGCAATGACTCATTGCTTTTCCTTGTATCATTGTGTCTAGAGCAAGCGCACGGAAAATATGGTGGAGTTCTGGAAAGACATAATGAATTTTCCATAAAACACTCAATTTGGATGAACTATTTTTTTCTGCAAAGACTCAAAATTAAAAATGTAAAATTTGAAAGGAAAGTATGCATTTTTCCACACAACTCTGCACAACCCATAGGGGATTAACTGTTTTGCAAGCAAATCTTGTTCTTTCTGTGGAAATTTTAGGTGTATAATGCCTGCAGGAGATCAGAATTGTCAGAACAGAGTTGTTAGCATTTGAGCATTGCCTGAATGTGGAAATGATCAGTTTTACTTGCTGCTCCAAAGGGTAGCGCCATGGCCTTCGAGTAGGTGGAACTAGTCTAGAACCAAGTAGAGTGAGCACAGAAGCAAGATGCTAAAAACTGTTTGTTGGTTGGTTGAACACCAAGTGTGATGAATAATGAGCATTTTTACCTGTGTATTCGCCCATTTACCTGGCTACAGTTTACTTATATCGTTATATTTTGTATGTAATTTTCTTTCTCAAATGCTACTTTCAGATACTTGTTTTGTAATTTGCGCAACGTTTCTAAATAAAGCCGGACGTTTGGCTAGCTGCGTGTTATTGAGGAATCTGAAAACCTAGGTATAACAATATCGCTTAGATGAGTTAGTGAAGTTTAAACAGTCATGTGAATGGGGCTTAAATAAAGAATGTATGATGGGAAATGAGCTTCTCTAAACGTCACTCCATATTCAGTTCCCCCCGGGGAATCGGAGCACACCTACTCCAGTATGCCCGACTTAGCATCTTAGACCCAAACAAATCGGGGTATTTATAGCAAATTCCACCCTTCTCATGCTTTTTAAAAACCGTTAATCATGATTAGCTGAAATACTCTGTGGTATTTGGGATTTCAATTGTTTCTCTCTGTGCTATGGGATTGACTGGGAAATGGTTACACATGGTTACACATTAAGGGCTCAGCAGTACTGACAAATGTTTGGACTGGTGGAAGCTTTTGAAGTCCTGGTGGATTGACGTGTGCCCTTTGCTATCGTTATATTTGGGCGGTAGGTGGGATGGATGCCTTGAAAATATTACCCTGGTTTAATTCCCTGACTACTGTAGGTACCCTCTGGTGAAGGGTCTAATAATATTGCACAACAAAGGGGTACTTCCACAAATGCCTGTCTCAGCTCTCTCATGAATGTTGGTGACATGATAAAGAACAAGACACACCTGTATTCAAATGCATGGTGTTCAGTCTTTGTAGCTCTGATTGCTAGACTCAAGCATCTGTGTTAAGGATGCAGCCAAGTAGAATGTTTTTTCGTAACAACACCAGTTCAGGTCCAGCCATTGGCCCCCTGTAGGGGCACCCTGGCAGTCATTTGAGTGAATGAACGAGGAAAGCCCTCTGGCTCTACCCTCTTGGTGAGCCTGGTAAACAAGACTCTCCTCTGGGCCTCCCTGAAAGCTGCTGCAGCAATCTGAGAATCCAATAGTCAGGCCATCAGAGACGGGGGTGCGGGGATGGACCTTCATAGAAATAGATCAAAATGTGTTTGAGATGGAGTGTAGTGTCCCTTTTACAAATTTGGGCTAAGGTTTTCTGCCCTGATTCATTTTATTTTTTATTTTTGTAATGTTTTGTTTTTGTAATGTAATCCTTAGTGTTAACCTCAGAAATGGGATGCCTAAATTTTAACTGCAAACTCTTCAATGTAATTCAATTTGCTATGGAATTTACAGTGATTGCTTGAAACTACAATGTAATAGCTTGATTATGTTAAAGGCCTACTTAATAGCAACATTTTAATGACCAACCTAATAGAAAAACGTGAAGGTGCAACGCAATAGAGGCACAAAACATAATTTATGTTTCCAATGTGTTTGTCTTCATAATCTACCACCAATAGTATTAGTCCTGGCAGCGTATTCAAACCCATTTTTATATGAGCTGGTGGATGGGGGCCCAGATTTATAATCATTCTAAAGTAAAAGTTCATTGGAAATTGACCAAAACCAAAAATAATGTATTTGGATAACATTTCACAATGAAGAGGACATTTGTCAATTTGCACATTTATAGAGTTTCCTGCACCTGCTATGATTAACAATTAGTGTTGAGGGCCTTCTTAAGGTACTGAATGACAAATTTTTCACCTTTGTTCACTCTGGACTTCCATCTTTTACTCTGGAGAAAAAAGAAACCATTGCAATTTTATCTTAAAGTGATTCTTCGGAGTAATATAAACCTAGGGTCCTTTGCACCTTGACCTTGAGCCAAACAACCCCCCCATAAGCTTTTTTCCCTTGTTATAACATTGGTTGAGTTAGCGCGATCAGACAAATGGCTTAGTGCAGGCGCTAATGGAACCAAGGGTGCATCTCGTAAATTACCCCACTAATAATGCCTGGAATGGTACCAAACGTCTACAGTAGTACAAAAAGTTCTGTACTTATAAAACGAGGCATTGAAAAGTTTGTAAGTACACCAGAAATATATTTAAATTAAGACTTGCCTAATGGCTGCTATTCTCGGCTGCTACCGCGATCCCGCAGGATCCCGAGAGATCACGCACAGAGCACAACATGTATTGCCTAGCAGCCGAGAGTAGCAGCCATCAGGCAAGTGTTATTTAAATATACTTCTGGTGTATTTATAAAATGAGGCATTGAAAAGTTTGTAAGTACAGAACCTATTTGTACTACTGAAGAAGATTGGTACCATTCTGGGCATTATTAGTGGGGTTATTTACAAGATACACCCTTGGTTCCATTAGCGCCCACACTAAGACATTCGGCTGATAGCACTAACTCGACCAATATAACATGGGAAAAAAACGAATGCGGGGTTGTTTGGCTCGAGGTCAAGGTGCAAAGGACCCTAGGGTTATTACTCCAAACCATCACTTTAATTCAGCATCTCTACATGTATTGCAGCAATTCCATTCCAGTGTCTGTTGAATACCAACACAGGCATACATTTTTCTTGAATGAGGTACGGATTAGGTGATTACCTCAATCAAATCTTATTTAATGAGAAAGTATAAAACTGCTGTGGCCATCACTATCCTCTTGCAGTAGGACTAGCTGGATGGCATAAACAGTGCTAGTATGGTAGTACCGTAAAAATTAATGTACAAAAACAAGGAAAATGTACTATGCCAGAAGAGTTTAAAACAAAAGGTTTGACTGAGTAACGTTTGATTGAGGAAAAGAAGTGTTCAATTCTGGCTTTACTGGCAGAGGGATACAGTAAACATCTGGTTGCTTCCATCCTTAAAATGTCCAATGGTGAATTATAGGAACAAGGCAGCAAATATTTGGTACAAAAAAGCTACAGACCTGCAGAGGGCAAAAACAACTCTCCACTGAACGGGATGACTGCAAATTCATTCAAATGTCACTAAATAATGGTAGGATGGCATCACATGACCTACAAAAAGAATGGCAAATTGCAGCTGTAGTGATGTGCACAGTGAGGTCTGTTTGAAACAGCAGGGCTAAAGTCATGCAAAGCTAGAAAAAAGCCCATAAACCATGAGAAGCAAAGAAGAGATCAGAAGTTTGCAAAACATCTTAAGGATTGGATTGTAGAGGACAGGAGTAAGGTCATCTTCCCCAGAGTCCAATTATCAGCTTTGCCAACGCCTGGTCATCTAATGGTTAGACAAACTTTGAGAGGCCTACAAGCAACAGGGTTTTGCATCCACTGTGAAAATTGTTGTAGGATTGGTGATGATCTGGGGTTATTTCAGCTAATATCTTTGTGAAGGACACATGATTCAAGCCACGTAGAATGATTTTTTTGTAAGGATACTTGCTTCCTTCTGCTCTGACGATGTTCCCAAACTCTGAGGATTCTTTTTTCCAGTGGGACAATGTGACATTCAACACAGTCAGGTTAATCAATGTGTGGATATAGGACCACCAGATCAATACCCTGTCATTGCGAGCCCAATGTCCAGACCTGAACCCCATTGAAAACCTCTGGAACATGATTAAGAGGAAAATGGATGTTAACAAGCTATTAAAGATGAGCTGCTTGAATCTTTGCACCAGTAGTGGCATAAAGTCACCCAACATTAATGTGAAAGACTGGTGGAGATCATGCCACAATGCATGAAAGCTGCGATTGTAAAGGGTTATTCCACCAAATTTTTATTTCTGATCTCTACCTAAATTAACACATTTAGTATTTTGTTGTGCACAACTGAATATTTAACTTTTTTATTTCTTTGCCTTTAAGGTCTGACAACACTGCATATGTTTTGTTATATTGACCAGATGCCATTTCTGCAAATGAATGCTCTGAATTATAAAAACAAATTTGGGAGAAATGTTATTAGTAGTTTATGGATTTTTTTTTTCAGAATATACATACATGTATCTGTCAATAAAAATCGGATTTTACAGCGGTCTCTTTTTCCAGCGCAGTGTTTTCAGTTCTCAGATTCCTCTTGATGCTAAACCACCTGCCACCTCATCCCATGTTAGTGGGGAACTGGACATGGTCTGAATCAAACCTAACCCTTGTGCATTGTGACACATTTCTATTCACCCATCACAACACAATTTTGACCAAGACTGACTTTCACCAAATTGTTGACTTTGCAGGCTATTTTGACACTATAAAGCATGATACTGACACATTAGCTTCTTAGAACCAGGGTCAAGCTATGCTAGTAGTTCTGATGAGATTTGGAGGTTACAGCCTTGCATCATTACTGACACATTGATGCCACATCTGCAATTTAGCTGCCCTTTATGCGCCCTTCTGCCATGTTCTATCAGGTGTTGCATTTAGAGCGAACAGAGGAAACAGGGACATGTTCCCATCAGGACTGTAGCTGAAGAGTTTGAGCTCTTGAACGTGCATGGATATACTGTATGTGCATGCACACACAGCTCCCCTAGCTGTCACAATCAATTAATGCATTCATTCATCTCAGGATGGTACCTGGTTAACAGCAAAGGGGTTGTAGAGGAGAGCATGCAGGACTGTCGGGCACTCTTCTGAAGGAAAGGGCTGACAGTCGCACAGCGCTTGTAGGGCCATTGCTCAGTCTGGATTGATTTTTGTGGATCTGTGACTAGGAATGCCACACATCCTCTCAAACCCTACCAACCTAGATGGATGTTTGGCAACGAAAAAAATCAAACCATGTTTCTTCTATTTAATTCCCACAATCACGACAACATTACCATGCTAAGAATATGTGATTGGATTCAAAAGTTGTCGATACAAACAGCATGTGTGTTGACCAATGGCACTCTTTCTATATAGTAATGTTTCGCGAAAATTCTGTTCTATACCATTTCAGATAATTGGCGGGTTGTTAAATCTACATTTGGCCTTTGATTTAGAGAATTAAAATTTTGGACTGATTTTGTGTTGCCTTTTGAAAACCAAACTCCGGTCTTTAATGTTTTTGGCAAGTGCCAGAAGATGTGATCCTTCAGGTTTAGCTTGAAACCTCTGATGCTGCAGCTCTGGACTGAATGATTCCTCAGGACAAAGTGTTTTATACCACATCTTTATACTATGGAAGTTAGTTGTGCCAGCTTTGTCTAGGAATATGTTTTTAGATTAGGACCTAATACTAAATTGTACAGTACACACTGTCAAGACTAAAACTAAGTCATAACATCAATATAGCAGGGCTGCCAACTCTCACGCGTTTAATTGGTTTAACCCCGTGTGAAACCAATCAAATGCGTGTGTCTCATGGCCAATGCGTGAGAGTTGGCAAAGCTGATATAGTAAAAATAAATATCTATTGATATGTTTGACAGAAAGTGATGACATTTGGCACAAATGCTCAAGAACATGACTAGTACTACCAACCCACAAAATATCTCAATTACCTTTGGTTAATGGTGCGTGTTGTTGAGGTGACCCAAGATTTGTAAAATGGCAGTGATCAATCCCCGGGGGGCGTTGGATTATAAATGGTGGTCAACATGTTTACCGTTACCTTGTTTTATCGTCTTAATCCCGCCACATTGATTGAACCTTTAATACATTACATCTATAGCTGTAATGAGATGAGTGTGGAGGGAGATGGCACCTTGTTACATACTCAATTTTCTCTGAGATGGGTTACACCACTCCATAAAAGGACTATTTGAGCTGCATTGGACTGTAAACATGCTTGTGAAAAACAGAAGGAGACAGACGTGTCCTAGCTATATCTGCTCCACGCCACGTATGGGTCTGTGGGCGGTAAACATGGCTCATGATCCTCAAAGTCTTTAACGAGGGAAGTCAATATTATTGCCTTTTGTTGTGTTGGAGCCGAGGCTGGCTGTTGGTGGAGCAGATGGGAGGGGCAACCCCTGCGCAGAACCGTGTTTAGCTTCTCGGAGCGGACCCTTAAGTGCGTGAGGCGCTCTAGCCGTCTTTAGACAGACGGACAGCTGGTCAAACAGGCTTAGGAGAGCTGTGGGCAGTCTGGACACTCACTTAAGCCCATAATAGGACTCCTGTGCTCCTCATTGGTCATCAGGCTCAGTTCAAACACTGCTTCCATGTTGTGACGGTAATGTGGTGGAAATCTTGACCATGTGCAGCCTCACCAGCCAACTAGCACAAGAACATAACAGAGCCCAATCATCCCAATGGTTGGAAATGGTTTTTAAACATGGCTAACTGGTGCGACATGGCGTGGTGTTAAGTTTTAGTTTTTGAGTCTATTCACTCTGTTGTGATTGAGTGTTGTTAGTTGTCCCGAGACAGACAAGGACCTGCCCCTTGTTCCTACCCGTGTCCCTAAGCTGCTCCCATCCCAAGTAGCCTTGAGGAAAGTCAGGCCCAGTTCATGCTTCATGACCCTGTAGAAGAGCAGGGCACCAGGGGGGCAGAGCAAGGGGTGGAATGTGCTCTGAATTGTATCTTTTTGTGTTTTAGTTTTTTCTCACTAACGCCCCCCTTTTCTAAACTCAGTGCTGTTTCCCCACGCTCCAGTCTCCCCGGCATAGAAAACTCAGTTTGTGGAGCACCAACAGGATGTAATTTATGAGCTAATGTAATATTATCAGAACTGTCATACTGTTACCCTTCAGTGGACATAGCTAGGGCACATTGCTACTGTGTTGAATACAGAAGGAATGAGGCATAGAGGAATGTTGCTTTAACAAAGAACGTTAAATGGTTTTGTTTTGGAGAGACCTGAAATCCAATTCGACTTGACGCTGATGTATCCTGCCCTGGTTGAAAGATGGACTTTGATTACTCCACACTAAGCCCTCTTATCTCTTCTGTCAACATCATAGGTCAAGAAATCGGTGTCTGTGAACGGTGGGCATGCACTGGGTACCAGGGACACTTAGTGTTATTGAAATAGAGCGCAGACGTGATTCTACCGTTAAACAGACGGTGATGCATGTGGCGATATACTGTTGATTTTATTTAGCTGCTTTAATCAAAGCTGATCTCTCTGTCATAGTAGGCCACAGTTTCACCATTACGGCATAGTACCCAAACTTTTTTCCTCATTTTGAAACAAAGTCATTGAGGCTCCTGGTCAAAGCACATATCTCTGGATGTCACAGAGACTTCTTGCGGGCTGACATTGTTGTTCATTTCTGGGTGCGTCACAGGAGAATGGGGCTGCATTGCGGCCTGGATCTCAACCCACCGCGGCAGCTGTTCAGACCTCATCTTGACTGATGACCCACAGCCACATGGTTCAGTGTTTTTGTGTGTGCGCGCGCGCGTCTGTTCGCGCGTCTGTCGCACGCATCGTGTACGCACATGTACGCTAAATTCTGTGTGTGTGTCTGCTTTTTAAATGGTGTGTTGATGCAAATCTATTGCAACACTGGATCATATGTTAAGGTGGCCTACAGTATGTCAATTCTAAAAATGATGAGCTGTGTTTCTTTACTGCATACTTCTCCATCCTGGTCTGAGAAGCAAAGATACACTGCCATAAGTATAGACCCAGAGGTGACTGGATTAGTGGTTGAGCAGATGCTTTTGTCATTCTCTTGACTGGACTTCGCGTTATTCTACGTAGGTCCAGAGAATTCAAATAAAAAAGACAGAAACAGACATGGTTGTCTGAAGTTGAGTTCCTCTGA
The DNA here is from genome assembly GCA_016801145.1 of Umbra pygmaea. Classification (NCBI taxonomy): domain Eukaryota; kingdom Metazoa; phylum Chordata; class Actinopteri; order Esociformes; family Umbridae; genus Umbra; species Umbra pygmaea. The sequence continues at coordinate 16,364 of JACXGM010000507.1, forward strand.
CATCACACACCCCCCATACCGGCCCCTCCCTCTTCAATATGAGCTGGTGTTCAGGGATTGATGATATGTCATTGGGATCTCCGTCAGATCGATGGGATTGTGGCCCAGAGGAAGGATGGCAACTGGCAATTCATCACCAGGGGTCACAACACATTTAGCCCTGTCCCATAAGGACTCATTGTCTTTCAAGTGCTTTAGTCCTAATAGGGGTGGGGCCAGGGGCGGGGAAAGCGGTCGTGGGCCTATAGGATGAGGTTTGGCCTTAGCTGGGATCAAGTGAGAACTCCTCTGAAGGCAGAAGTGTTGATTTTGTCTTAACCTTCCTAAATCTCTTAAAAGGAATATGTGCTTTTGAACATAATTTCCTAAACGTCTGTATTATCTTGTTCCATATATGGACCCACGGACGACACTCCTTGTGAAGCTAAGTGGGGTGATGTTAATCTCACTTATCTGTCTCAGTACTCTCCTTTCATGGTGTCGGTGACGTTGTCTCTGGTTGTGAGTCTTTTCACTCTGTGTCTGTCTCGTGCTGTCTGTCTGTCCTCTCACATCTGGATTCAATAGGTTGAGCGTCCTATTCTGGAGGAGGTACTCATAAATAGGCAGTGACCACACCGCTACAGAGCCTGCGTCTTATAGCGGACCTTATCCCGCGTCGGCCTCTTGGAGACCGTGAGTGATGTTGCCATGCCGATGCCTTTGCCCCACCCCCTGGTGTCAGCCACTGGTCCCCAGGCTGTGGTGTCGCTGACGTCAGCTGCATGCTAAACACGCCGATTGCCACAGAGCCTGTGCCCATCTGTGGAAAGTTTGAGTGGAGCTGGGCCTGTGCTTAGAGGAAGGCTGTGAGTGGGTGGGATTCTTGGGGCCTGCGTGGGCAGGAGGAAGGAAATGCAATATCCTGGTTATAGTTCAGCTCCACAACTAAAAATAAGATGTACAGTAGATGCACCACTACATTTTGGCTGTAGGTTTCCATATGTGCCTTTTGGATGTAATGGTTTGGACAGGACTGCTGTCTGTACCGCCTCATTAGAGCTGTGATGATGAGGGCCGACAGAGCTGTTTGTTTTAGTCCCCATGTATCTGAAGACTGCCCAGCCCCCAACTCCGGCATGTCCCCTAATGTTCTGTAAACACATGCCCCTTTGTGTGGTACACATGCATGTCCTGTCCTGCCACAGAGGCCCTGCCCCTCCCAAATTAAATTGCACTCAGGCAAGAGGTGGTACGCTTGGCTTGGCTGGGCCCCTCCCCAACGTCCCTGGGCTGCGTGTGTGCGTGTGTTGATGGGTGGGGGGGGTATAGACAAGCCTTTTGCTTGACTGAGTTTTTTAATTTGTCTGCTTACAGCAGAAGACGCTGCAGTGTGGCCAAAAGGAGGAACAGACGCAGTATCACTATCGCTCATGCACTCACTCACCTCTTTAAACACACACACCTACCTACCTGCACCCTGTTGCTTTGTTTGAATAGTTTCAGAGTCTTTGTGGTCCCTCTAACCAGCTTGATGCCATCTTGCTGAATCATTGTGCTAGATGGATGCAGCAGTGAGCAGGAACACGTCTACTGGGGCTGCTGGCCTGGTCTGCTCCCAGATTGGCTAGAGCTCTAAATCAGTTTTAGAGCATCCTATAAAAAAAGACAAAAGCAAAGTGTTTGTTTAGAGTGAAATGGCCTGGACATCACAGTAAATATAAACAGGCTGGTCTTATACTAACAGTAAGGGAACAGCTTGAACATTACCCAGTAACAGTAGAGAAACAGCGTGAACATTACCCAGTAACAGTAGAGAAACAGCGTGAACATTACCCAGTAACAGTAGAGAAACAGCTTGAACATTACCCAGTAACAGTAGAGAAGCAGCTTGAACATTACCCAGTAACAGTAGAGAAACAGCTTGAACATTACCCAGTAACAGTAGAGAAACAGGTTGGACATTATTCTGTAACAGTAGAGAAACAGGCTAGACATGTTACAGTAACAGGCTGGACATTATACAGTAAATGTGGTTCTATGTGTGTGATGTGGTAAAATGGCAGACACTTGGTAGCTGTGTTCGTGGGCTGGAACGTGCACGTCCCTCTCGCTGGCCTCTAAGGAGGAGCCACCCACTCCGGCTCCCGCCCCCACTCCTGCCTTCTCATTCCCCACCGCAGACTGAGCTTCAGTTTCCCTCCCAGGGCACGGGGGTATCAGGTTTGTTTTGGAGAGGAGGATAAGGGGGCCAGGGCTGGCGTATGCAGAGAGGAGAAACTGAGGAAGAGATCTTTACATTGTGTATTATGAGGAAAAAAAAGTGTTGAATCACAGGCAGCGCAACATTTAAAAAAAACAAACAACCCCTCCTTCTCTCCTGCCTCTGCCCTGACCCATCATCTGAAAATCTCATGCCGGCAGCTGGAGTTGTGAAGCGGCCATTTTATGAATGAGGGCGGGAAGTTGGGAGGAGAGCAAGAGGGACGGACGGAGGGTGGGTGTGATTTGGTCAGGTGGTGTGTGTGATGCAGCTCAGCAAGCAGTGTTGGTGGAGGTTTGTGTGTGTTCCCTGGGTGAAAACAAGCCTGGGTGGGCCCTCACTGAGCATCTCCTCTGCACTACTTTCAGCGTTTGTACACCACCATTGTTTCCATTAGACAAACAAGACTTCCAAGATACGTGACTGGTATTTTGTTTTTAAAATGTAAACAGGTGATGTCAATTGTCTCTCATCACCTTCGGAGGTAGTGAGACACTTCCTGTACATGTATTCCATGCTTTTACTAAAGTCTAAGGACAGCATGTTGAAACTGTCATTCCATGTGAATTTTGGACACATTGTGCCAGAGTCTGGTGTAGTGTCTTAGCTCTCAAGTATGGACGAGGCATGCCCCCAGTGACGGGTTCAAGCCCAGGCTCGGACGCCGTCTGTTACCTTCTTCTCTGTCTCCCCTAGATTATGCTTCCTACTGAAAAATGAAAAATACCAACAATAATATATATATAGAATGTTTGGGACTAGAGTGACCTGAGGTCAATGAACAAGTATTTAGTAAGTGGAGGCTAACTCTCTGACACAAACAGATTGCTTCATAACGTTGTAGACAAACTTCCTCATTGATCAAATATCTGTCTGCCAGTCTAGTGCAGTTGCTTATGTAAGCTGTGCATGTTTAAGAAGATTAGGTAAAATAATAAAATTAATACTCATGTTAGTTTGCCTAGCTTTTATTGTAACATATTCAACATCATGTCACCTCCACTGGAAGACCATATCAGCTGCCACGACTGTCAGCTAAGAACAGGAAACTGAGGCTACAATTTGCCCAAGCGTCTCAAAATTGGAAAGTAATAGATTGCAAGAACGTTGCTTGGTCTGAGTCTTGATTTCAGTAATATTCAGATGGTAGGGTCAGAATTTGGTGTAAACAACATGAATGCATGGGTCCATTCTGCCTTGTATGAAATTTTCAGACTGCTGGTGGTGTAATGTTGTAGGGAATACTTTCTTTTAATACTTTTGATTTATTAATATGAACGTTTGCTTGAATGTATATTTTCCCCTCACAATTGTTCTCCAATTCCCCCTACTAACTCTGCTATGTCGGCAGCTCCGTAACACCCCTTTGAAAGATGTGGGATGGTGAAGGGCACTCAAGGTTCATCAAACCACATTTTTGCAGCCTGGCAGATTCTTTTCGCACTGCTCATCTAACATGAAAGCCTTCAGTCAGTTCATGTATGGGATGATTAAGCTCACCAACCCCCCACGATTGAATTCACAGGCGCCTGATCTGAACACTTTGGGTCGCTGGAGACCGACTGCAGGGTAGATTAACCCGATTTTATTTATCCCAAATACCAGTGCAGTGTTATGCCAATATGCGCTGCCTCGTACAGGAGGCCCGGGGAAAGTCAGAAAACCCATGGTTAGGCTCGAACCGATTACTATCATGACATAGACCACAGGTGTCAAACCGATTTCACGGAGGGCCGAGTGTATGCAGGTTTTTGCTCTTACCTTGTACCTGACTGATTGAATAGGTTACTAATTGGTTAAGATCTCCCCTCACCTGGCAGTCTAGTTCTTAATTGGGCTCTAATTGAAAGGAAAGACCAAAAACCAGCATACACTCGGCCCTCCGTGGAACCGGTTTGACATCCCTGACATAGACTGTCCTGCAATGCAGCGATTCAGCCCACTACGCCAGATGGACCCCTCGTTCCTACACATTTCATTAAAAAAGAAATGCCATATTTGCATAACCTTATATTCATGAGCAGTGATGCCAGTAACGCATTACTTAGTAACGCGTTACTCTAATCTGACCACCTTTTTTCAGTAACGAATAATCTAACACGTTACTATTTCCAAACCAGTAATCAGATTAAAGTTACTTATCCAAGTCATTGTGTGTTACTACTTTGGTAAGTTTACTTAGTAAAAATTTAATATTTTTTCTTCTTGCGTCTAGAGGAGTGAAGTCACATATGCGACAAGTCATGTTTTCAGCATGAGGACAGTCAGAGCCCGCACTAGCGATAGGGAAGAACCATTCGCCAGGCAACACTATATTATACCAGCAACACAAACTCGGATTTTCCTTTTCAAAATAATGGTGCTCGTAATTCATTATGATAATCATTGTTCATTTATTGCATAGATGGGCAGTGTGTCCATGTTCTGTTGCTAAAATTGTTGGATAAAACAGACTAGTGAATGTTGACAATATATTCAATTAAATTGTGTGTACAACGTATTTGTTACTCTTTTTAATAAGGAAGTTATTAAAAACATGTTAAATTATTTTTTTGCTATCATATATTCTTATTGTTTCTTTACACACAACATAATTGCATTAGGTTACAATTAACTAGCTTTATAATGAATTAACAGTGATTATTGCAGTGAATTAAAACAGCGATATTATTTTGAATAAACAAAAACATGTTCAAAAGAATTTAATAGTTTCATTTATAAACATTGTAGATTATAAATAGTTAAATATGTCAGGTCAAGAAAGTCTTTTTTTATATTTTAGAAAAACTAGTATTTAACAGTTTTTTTTTCAGGAAATAGTTTAAGTTCAACTTACAATGTCAGGAGATACATTGTTGCGGTTACTGTTAAAATGCACTGTTTGTGAGTGCCAAACAGTTGTCACTTTATGTTGAGTTGGCGGGGGTGTTGTCGGCAGCTGCTGAATGTTACGAATAAAGTAACTTGTAATCTAACTTAGTTAGTTTTGAAATCAAGTAATCTGTAAAGTAACTAAATTACTTTTTAAAGGAGTAATCAGTAGTCAGATAACCTTTTCAAAGTGACTGTGGCAACATTGATCATGAGCTAGGTATGATTTATAGCATACGTATGTGTTTATCCATCTACTTTAACAATTTCCAAACTATATCGTTTTTTAAACCCATAAGCTTGAAGCAGCAAGCAGTTGGCTAGTGATGGGCAAATAAATTATGAAGCCTTTGAGGCTTTCCTCAATGTGCTGAAAATAAGTTCACTACTCTAAGCATTCCAACACAGTACTCTCCAGTGACACCTGTAGGTAAAACAATATATCTCATGTTCAAGGTACATAATCTACTGTTTTACAATTTGCTTCTCACAATTACATGGTTTCATAGTTAGACGTGAGCGATATACTTTAGATTTATAAAAGTTTAAATATTGGGTTCACATCCCACCCCTTGGTTTTACACTTTTGACCTTCAAATTGGTTATCTAGTCAAATACTGTGCATCTGTGTGCTGTAATTCAGAATGCTAGAAAAAACATGATCAATTAAATTGTTTGGTTATGTGTGGTTATTTTTCAAGAATGTGTACATTTTTAAGTAGTCTGCTGTGTGGTATATTCTAATATGCTTGTTTAGCGTTTTATTGAGCTACATGTCCAGATAGCTATGATTGGCTCTGGCAAAAGTCTGTGGTCTGAGTAACGTTCAAGACTGAGAGGTCTTGTTTGTTTTTGCAGACATTTAATCTCTTAAAATTGGCAATAGGTTGTGTGACACAATTTCTGTAATATTTTTAATGTTTTATTGCCTCTTTAACAATACTATCATAAGCCAAATGTTTTATTTCAATTAAGATGATTTGACTTGACACTGATGGTTTACATCATCAGAATCATGCACTTCATTTTATTTGAGCTGTTAAAACAAATAAATAATGTAATAGCCCACAGAATTACTGTAGCTAATGAAATTAATTAGCCAACATGCAATCCCCCCAGCCCCTGGTCGTCTGTCTGAGCCCAGAGTGTTTTGAATAATAATAATAATAATAATAAAAATAATAATAATAAAAATAATAATAATAAAAATATTATTATTATTATTATTATTGTTATTATTATTATTATTATTATAAAATGGGTGAATTTAAAGGCATGCAATTGTAATAATACATAATAATGCACAATGGCTGCTTTGGCACTGTTGGAAGATTTGGGGAATGGTAGATATTGGAGAAAGTGAATATTTAGAGACTTATTTAGAAATATTTAGAAATATTTACTGGCCGATGATGATGGCAATGATGAGGCTTATGAGAATTTCCAAATATGTACAATTATTGGCGTTAATTGCGTGGGATGCTCGCACACGTAAACAAAATGGTTAGTAGATTGTGATTTATAAAGAACCATTGTGGAATGTGCGTGCGTGCAAGGTTTTGGCTGTCTTAGTGTTCAAAGCCCTTTTCTGTCCTATTATATCCCTCATTCATCAGCCTCAAAAGATTGATACCTATTTGTCCCTCTTATCTAAAATTTTCCCATAAGTACAGAAAAAGCTGCATAGTGTCACAATTGATTTGGGTCTTTATTCAGCAGTTTCCCAGTAGAATTAAACGCATCAATATCCCTGTCTCCTGAAGAAACAGTGGTAGAAACTGTAAACACTGAGAGTGCAATTTTTGTCCCGACTCCAGGGAGTTGTCACATTTGTCTTATACATTGTCAGTTGAGGTCACAGCAAGTTGAATTCTTGCAGTGCATTACATGGATGGTCCCAGGTGTGTGGCTTTCTAGACCGTCAACCTGTATTAATCCATTGATAGTTGACTTGCATCCTTCAACTGCCTTAAACCAGCTTTGATTGATGCATGAGAGTACCAGGGGCCCATTTTTGGGGAAATGGTATCAAAGTTCGCTAGCATCAGAAGGCTCAGTGGTTAGGGAGTCAGACCTGTAGTTGGAAGGTTGCTGATTAAATTCCTGAGTGGGCCAAATGATGTTGGGGTGTTGAGCAAGGCACTTTACACTAAGTTGCTCTGGGGATGTACCTGTACTGTAAGTCACTATGGATAAGAGCATACACTAAATGAGGAAAATGTAAATATAAACTAGCCTCCATCCATTTTAATTTTCCAATCCTCTGTGGAAGAGCTTGGATAACTCAGACCTGCTGTTGAATAAGCCAAATTTGTTTTCTTTTTTAAATGCGTGCAGACTGCTTGTTTTTTAGACAACGAGAAAACAACTGGGACTGTGGGAGCCTTTCATTTAGACTTTTGACGCTAATTTATATTTATCTCCCCTTTGTTCCATCTCAGATCCTTTTAGCATTCGATTACTTCCCCCCCTTGTGTTAAATAGGGCAGCCCATCATAATGCTGACTAGCTAGCTGGTTGAGGACTGAGAGCCTTGTGTAAACATGGAAAGGTAGACTAATGCTTGAGACTCAGATTAACTAGAGGATTGATGGGGCTCCTTATTGTGCTCAATTAGATTAACCTCAGAATTTGCACGGTGTCCATAACAGCTGAGAACTGGGGTTGTGCTCTTCCACCCCCCACAGAACAGGCACACGAACATAGCAGGTGTTCTTAGACAGATGCTGTAATCATAGCTGACAGAGTGACAGAGTAGATATGAGGACATGTTGTCAGCCAGCCCAGGACAGGAGGACAACATCCCGGTGTTCTTTTCTATTTACCATCTGCACTTACTTAACCAAGCTTTTCTAGCCTGACCTTACTGTAAGGTCATGAAGGCAAATAACCGGCCCAAGTGTAATGGAGTTAGGAATGTGCATAAGCTTCCTCCTTAGTTTGGGGACATCCAAGTGGTGCTTTTTGGGTGGCTCAACCTGACGGAATGTTGTCATTGAGGTTGACTAAATGTAGAGAAGTAGAGCAACACTGGTTGGACAGTGAAATAAGATATTATCTTGCAGCATGATGTCTAATAATAGTAATACTAATACATGGTATATCGCTTTTCAAGCACCCAAATACGCTTTAACCCAGCCGCACTACTGTGCTCTGTCCACGGTGGGACAGATTTTGTCATTCAACGTTAAAGTCACATTGAAAACAAGCACTGCTGAACTGTGTAAGCTCACAGGTTGTAAGGTTTTATTTGGTCTGTCTGTGTTCCCAGGCGGGAGGGTAATAAAAGGCTTCAGGTGTGCCTTGTATTGAATGTAGTCAGTAAGAATGTCTTCCTGTAGGCAACAGGGACGGGCTGGGAAAGAGGGTGGAATGCGCCTTTTGATCTGCAAGCTGTCTGGTTCCTGTCCCCCCTCCTCCCTGGCCCCCACACTGGAAATACACAGCCAATCAATCCCAGTCCGCCCCCCCCTCCCTGTGCAAACCTTTACCCAAACCCATACTTTCCTGTAAACAAAGTGCTGCAAACCCCTACTTGTCTGAAAGCCCAGTAAAATATTGTGAGGCCTAAGGCTGGTGTGTTTTGGGGCTGGGTAGTACCTGGATATAGCTTAAAAGCAGGTGCCACAGGACTGCCAGACCGGACAGAGAGCTTGCAGCTCGATTCAAACCACCAAGAGTAAAAGCAAGCCTTCATAAGTTTAAGCCAGCTCTTTGATGGCTTTCTTTGTTTCCTTTCTTTTCCTGCTCCCTCTCCCTCGGTGTGATTGATGGTTTATTGATTTAGTTGGTCCAATTCTCTTTCTATCTGCTGTCTGACAGGTTAACAGCAGTCATGTTAGGCCCTTTTTACACTACTATGGATTTAATATAGATCTTTTTTTTGCATCGCAGATACATTTTTTATGATCTAAACAGGCAAATCTGAATTCTCAATACTGTTGCAGTTTAGGGCAACAGTAAAATTGTTCAAACGTTGTAGAAATAAAAGTGTAAAGAAGTTCAGCGGGGTTCTGCATTTTTCTTACACTGAAATATAAATGAAAAGGCAGGTGTATTGGCCATGAGATTCCATTTAAATTTGCCATTTCTAACTTATTGTTCAGAGTTACCAAAAAGTCAGATCCTGCAAATCAAACATGCTCTCCCCTCTTTGGTGTGTGTGCGAAATGTGGGTTACTGAGATTAAGGGTATAGGTTAAGGGTATGGTTAAGTTTAGGGTCAGGGTTAGGTTTAGGGCTAGGAAATAGGGAACATGTATTTATTAGCTCAAGTCCCCACTTAGATACATAAACATGGCTGTGTGTGTGTGTGTGGCGGAAAAAGTTCTGAACCTTTCATTCTCATGTTTCTCAGTATGGAATACTGAATGATCATTGGCTTTTTCATCTGTCAATAAAGACACACGTGGGTTGATCGCTTCGCTATGGTTTTAAATCTACGGCTTGTTTTTGAATCTGCTTAAGAAGTGTCTGTAATTATGATCTAAATGCTTATTATTACTAATTCAACATATTTCAATTGGCAAATTTATTAGAAGATCACATGAAAAATTTAGGAGTGAATGATATTTGCCCAAATAACGTGGGCTAGATCTTAAAAATACGTTTTGTGTCCTGCTTAAAAATGAAACTGAGAGGATTGGATGAGAGACCTAAGGTATTCAGCTGTAATGCATAATGTAAAATTGTCGATTGATTTATAAAAATGTGTGAATCTGTCTTTTGAGCAGTCAGAATAGTTTTAAACTATAAACAAATGCAAGTAAGTGTTGTAACTTCAAAATTCCACTGATGTGCTTGAATGGTTCAATAATGCACAGAATGAGGCTTTACCAGTATAAGGCAGAGGTGGAAGGAGTACAAAAATATTCTACTTAAGTAAAAGTACTGTTACTTTGTTGTACTTTTACTTAGGTACATGTAAAATTACTTAATTTACTTAAGTACATGTAAAAGTAAAAAGTAGCTAATTTAAAATGTACTCTGAGTAGAAGTTACTTAGTTACTTTTGTAACCTCCAAAAATAACATTTATATTGATTTAATATCTTATTTATACTTATTATAGCCCTGTTTGTTTGACAGATACTTGTTATATTAAATTGTGATTTGATAAGGGAACAAAGCCATATAGGTAATGTTTTCGATTTTAGTTTTTTTGACAGATACTTTGCCAAAGCATTGGCGCAAAACAACTTTAGAGACCTTTTATGTTAAAATGAGAAGTTTTGAGAATGTTTGCACTTCATTGTTATTATTATTATTATTAGACTATGACAGTTGTCTTGTTGTGTAGATGCATTTTTGATGAATGAGAGCGGTCAGCGCTAATCCCCTTTGACCACGTCATAATAAAAGTCAACTTGTGTTTCGCCGGTGAAATGCTTTTAATAGGAAGCTGCATCAGCAGGAAATGTTCAGTTAGCATTAGCAGTAACTTAATACAGCTTTTTTTCACAGCTTACACTGCATGATAAACCTGATGTTCTCTTGCACTTGAAGCCAAAGTGTTTGCAAGTTTTTCCTTTTTTACTCGTAAACGGATGAGATTGAAAATGTAACAAAGTACAATACTTTAAACAAAACATACTTAAGTAAAAGTAACATTACAGATTTAAAAAACTACTTCAAAAAAGTACAACTACACAAATAACTACTTAATTACAGTAACGTGAGTAATTGTAATTAGTTACTTTCCACCTCTGGTAACAGGCATTCAAAAATGCAGTTTTCAATCCCCAGTTAGATTTATTATTTACTATGATAAACTGACATTATGGATAAAAGTATGACAATTGGAAGTCAAATATCTCCTAACTCTTTCCACCTCAATGAATAATGACAGATGTTTGTCGAACGCTTGCATTTTTTTTCCTAACACTTACTTTTAATCTACACTGCTGATCGAGAACAATCACTACATTATCCTTCAGATTTTGTTACTGTAACTTGTTAGTTATAAATACTAGGGCTGCAACAATGAATCGATGAAATCGGTACAAATCGATTATTAAAATAGTTGGCAATGAATTTCATTATGGATTTGTTGGGTCTATGTTGTTGCCCGCTGTGTGGTGGAGCTACGTCACTTAGTTCAAAATGTTTTTTCTTTGTCTGACCTAAATCTTCGATATTATGGCAGAACCTTACTTTAAATTCAACATAATTTTTACATGCAAACTCTGTAAAACATAAATGGCATGGCACCGGAGCACGACCGTAATGAGGGAGCACTTGACAAGAAAACAGGTTGGGGCAATAAGCAAAGGGGGCTCAACCGCAGGGTAAGTGACTACATAATAATAGCATGCATTGCGTTTTGAAATGAGGAATAGTTCCTACCACAGCAGGTAGTTCTTTTTTATCAAATAGCTGGTGTTTGGTCGCAATCCATCTTAAAAGGTCTATTAAATCAAATCCATTTCAACATTGCAAGTCTAGTGTATATAACTAGCTGGCTAATTAATGTTTGTAGTAGAGCAGATGCGGTAGAGCTAACGTTAATCTAACAAGGTCATTAACACCACCTGGTAGTGCTCAAGTAAACAAACATAAAGAGTTAGAGTGCAAAACTAATCTAAAACACAAACCAGATCTTACTATTACAGTATTTCAACATTACTAACCTTGTACCTCTTTGGGGGATGCTAATTCCTTAAACGTTTCACTTTGTGATTTACTTCATAGTTTTTTCACTACTGTTGCACACAATAGAAACTCCAGAAAGTCCTTTTCAAAATAAGTAAATCTAAATCAAAAACAATAAATAAGTAAAAATAAGCTTAAACAGGTCAAATACATAAAGCAACGAAATTACTATTCAACAGGTCTACCTCGTTTTTAGGATTATTTACAACTATGTTCTATAAAAGCTGTTTGTAGAATTGTTTTGCAGAAATTATTTTAACATCTCAGGTCCATCTAAGCAAGGTGAAAATACCATATTTTGCACCTTTCTAAAGAAATTTGCATATCTTTTGCACATGTTCTATAGTATACATTTAGATTTGTTATGTGTTAAAATTAATTTTAAATAAAATGACGGGAATACTTGTTTGTTTATCGATTAATCTAAGAAATAATCGACAGATTAATCGATTATCCAAATAATTGTTAGTTGCAGCCCTAATAAATACAAGTTTTTAGTGTTCTAAAAGGCATATTTCTTGCTTTCTAAAGCAGCGAGTACACCCACGTTCATTTATTAAATTAGAATGCAGGAAAAATCTTAAATGCAGGTTTTTGAAGAGTGTGTTTGCGGAAGCGGACTTCTGAAGTTGTAACTTGGGTAGGGTTCTATGACTAAACAGCTTGTTGAATGATTGATTGTCATCTTTTTTTGATGAAAGTAGTTAGTGCGATTTATATAAAAATAGCCATGTACTGTATCACCCTTGTGTTGAAGCTCTAAAAGAAACTGCTGCAACGTGCAACAAAGTCCATGCTGTGATTATGAAGTTGCTCACTGGTAGAATTATATATATAAAAAATTGTTCCACCAGCGCACCATGTTGTTTTCCTTGTAAACACAAGTGAGTCAAAACACAGGTCAAATTGCTACGCACGCATGTGTATGAAATGTTTTGGTGAGCTGACATTTTTCAGCAGGTGTGTAAAGACAAAGCTGCATATATGTTAATGCTATCCAGATAAACAAGGATTTATATGATGTGCAGAGGGCCCAAGAGGAACTAAGAGGCTATTTAAGATAGATTTTGATTTCAGCAAAAATTTTCAAATACGCTTGAGTCGTTGTCGGGACAAGACAACGTAGTCCATTGTAGTAAGTAAACTTGCAGGTCTCGAATTCCACGCGTCCTCCGGAGGAATTTGAAAGATCCCACCTGGGGCTTTGCTAACAGCCGAGGAGAATTGTGTATTGTGGGGAAATTCTTAAATTTGGTTTCTGACCACACCCAGCTTAAGACGTCTAGAATGACACACCCACAAATGTGCGATTGCGATCTGGAGACATGACAGTGTAAATACAAACAGTATGGAAATAATTTTAGTTCGGAGCAGATTCGGGAATCTATCGATGTGTAAACACGGCCTAAGTTACTTATTTAGATGGTGGATTTCCTGTAAAAACAATTTACACTGATTGTCACACACAACAGTTTATTAATATGTGAATAGCTGCAATGCAAAACTAGGGCAATGTTTAACACATTGGGGAAATATCCTTGTAGAAAAATCTGGCTCAACAGACGTTGGAGGTGGGAGAAAATAACTTTTCATTAATCAACATGCCATTAGTTTTAGTTCCCTCAGGTGCAGGATAAACTCCTTATATGCTGGTTTTACTAGCTCTGCCTGTGTCGTGTTTTTGAACCTCTTCCAGAGCTGAACTTCACCACCGTGTAGCAGTAAATATTGCCCTAGGACCTTCGTCACAGTTTGTGCTGTGTAATTTGGCACCTTCCTTAGCATTGGTAGTTAACTAAACATTTGTGAAATACTTTTGAAAAAAATAACTACATCCAACAGCAGAGAAAGTTCCTGATGGGGGAAAAAAGTATCCGTTAATAAAGAGCTGGCGTGATAAAGGGACATAGCGGAGAACATTCCTTTCCTTCTGGTAAATGTAATGTGCACATGTTCCACATTAAAGCAGACTGAAATGTTCCTAATGTCTTCCTCCTACAGTGTTTGAGTTACTGTAGTTGGTTGGTTTGGTCTCCTGGTTGGTTCATTTTAGGAGGCTACGCTCTGTGGGCTGTGCTTAATTGGCTGTTCAGATGGGTTAACTTGTCCGGTCCAGTAAAGGAGCCATGTTCTCAGGTTCACTATGTGGCATGTGAGTGGGACAATGTCCAGTGGCCTCTAATTAACTGGACAGTTATCAGTTTCAAAGAGAGGAAAATAAAGCCCAACTGTGCCTTAAAGCAGGAAGGTTAAGGTTAGTAATAGTGTCCTGTTGAATCAAAAGGTGGCCAACTGTTGGTCGGTCCCAGATAAGCACGCTGCGTAGACTTGTTTCTTTAATATTGTGTCTGATTGTGAAACCTGATTGGCTGGACATGACTCAATGTGCAAATGCAGAAATTGCCTGGAAAAAGGTATTTATTTAATACATAAAACACAACGTTTTAGAACACCCAGGAATTTACATATGTTTTAATAAAAATGTGTAAACTGTATAGCACAAAGTGTGTGGGCACCCCTATCTGGCCACCGGCTGCTCTGCTCTGGCCCCAGTGTAACCAGATAGGAGTGGTAAGATACGTTTGGCCATATAGTGTAGGTGGACAACCCTACTAATGGTGGAGGTGGGATGGTTCCAGTGAAGGGTCATCTTTATGTTACAGGATAGAAAGAGATTTTAGACAATTTTGTGCTTCCAACTTTGTGGCAATGGTTCGGGGAAGGCCCTTTCCCCTGTGCACAAAGATGTTGTTCGACATGGAGAAACTCGAGTGGCCTGCACACAGTCCTGACCTCAACCCCAATTAACACTTTTGGGATTAATTGGAATGGCGACAGCAAGCCAGGCCTTCTGGTCTAATGTCAGTACCTGACCTCACAGATGCTCTTTTCCCCTGAATGGGCACAGACGCCCTCAAATCTTGTGGAAAGCCATCCTAGGAGAGTGGTGGCTGTTATAGCCGCAAAGAGGGAGTATGTTATAGTCCTCTAGTGTGCTGCTGCTGAACCTGGCTCTGCTTATGGAGCCATGTGCGGTCTTTGGCCATGTGAAGACAAAGAGCATACTTTTCAGAGCAGGGGCCCAGAGTGGGCTGTGCCATTGCCTGGCCTCATCAATGTCCCATCTGAGAGGGAAGGGGTTGTAGAGGGGGATGTGTCTTTACGTCTCCCCTGGCTGTGACTGCACCACTACATCCCACAATGTTCTCCATTGTTTGTTTGGGAGAGAGAGCGTGGA
>JACXGM010000507.1:31464-54632 GCA_016801145.1 Umbra pygmaea
GTGGGGTTTACAGCGGCCCTGCGTGGGGTTTACAGCGGCCCTGCGTGGGGTTTAGAGCGGCCCTGCGTGGGGTTTAGAGCGGCCCTGCGTGGGGTTTAGAGCGGCCCTGCGTGGGGTTTAGAGCGGCCCTGCGTGGGGTTTAGAGCGGCCCTGCGTGGGGTTTAGAGCGGCCCTGCGTGGGGTTTAGAGCGGCCCTGCGTGGGGTTTACAGCGGCCCTGCGTGGGGTTTACAGCGGCCCTGCGTGGGGTTTACAGCGGCCCTGCCTACTGCTGTTCGAGCGTGGTCTCAAGTCAAGTGCACATGCTCACAAACATGCACGCCCCATTTCAGCCATGCCTCAGTTTGATTTATGCCTCCTAGCTGCAACATGTTGTGTTTAGCATTCAGCCACAGAGAGGCTATGGTTGGGGGGGGGGTTTGCCTGGAAGGTTTTAGGGGCCTGACTGTTGCGTGTGTCGTGTCTTGCCTGCTTTACCCCGTACCCTCCCCATTGTAGCCCTCCTGATTTCTCCTGCAGTGCCCTGACGACATGTCACCTCTCCATCATTGAGCTACAGTGCTGGCTCCTCCTTAATCCTTCTAAGGGCTAATCTGTCACGGGGAGGATGGGTGCTGTTGGGCTGTGCAGACTGGCTGACTCACTCTACACCCTCCCTCCCTCCATCCCTCACACCTGTCTGGAACACAGATCAGATCAACCCATGTGATATAGAGCCTCACTACTATGTTATTCCTGCCCCCCTCATCTAACTCTCCCTGTTTGTTTGTGAAGTTCAGCTGGTGATGAATATTTCACAATGGTAAAAACAAGCCACTCGTTTCACAATAACATCTTAACACAATAATATCTTAGATTGTTAACTTTAAGCAGGGAAGTACTGACCAGTTGTTCAGATGAGGAGTCGCAGCTTGTGCGCAGCTGTGTTTGTTCGCTGTTTGTGTGCGTGCGTTCTTCTCCTGTCCCTGTAGACCACCCACTGACCCATGGTGACATTAATGATAACACAGTCTGATATGGCATGGGGGGGTCACTGGAGGGTGGGCTCTACAGCCCTGTGCGCATGCCACTTCCTGCGACTGTCACGCTCTACGCTCTCCACAGCAACGCACCAGCACTGACCCCAGCCAGTGCCACCAAGACACCGTTTCCAGGGGAACACAGGGACAGAAAACAGCTTAGTTAAGCCTGTCTGCATTATGGACAATTGTAGTTGTGATGACAACAATGTACCTCTCCCAGCAAAAGACAGAAAGAAAGAGTGAACAGGACAGAGAAAGTGGAAACGCTGAACTCTCCTCTAACTGAAAAGAGGAGGTGAAAAGGGGGAAACAAATGATTATGTCACTGGCAGCCAATAGGAAGTGTAGGCTGGGGGCTGTTTAAGGTCTATCAGCTGTCCTGTTTCATCCAGATAGGCTGCTTGCTTGTTCTGTTCCCTAACCAGACAAGGCCTGTTCTGGGCTCTGGCCCCTGGCCCCTAGCTACAGTCCTATGATGCCTGTGTCAGATGCTACGTATACCAACCAGGGGACCTCAATTTGCCCCTCACTCACCATCTACTGCCCTGGGCCTCTTGCGGGTTGTGTACCAGAGATAGATGTGTCTACAACCAGCATTTGGAAAAGTGAAGCATAATATCTTAGATTAACTTGAGTACTACTGCAATGCTCTAAATGCGTCTGGGGAGAAACTTGGATGACGTAACCCCCAATTTGTTCAGAGACTGTAAACAGAGGTGTTTTTTACACTCCACTGCATGTGTGTAACTGCAGCGCCTTATTTGGCGGTGTTGCTTAATGAAGACAAACTACCATGAGTTCATTGTTTATGGCAATGTAAAAGCTTGTTAGTGTGATCAAAGCCTTTTAATTGTCATGGTAACCCATACTGGTTTGGACCTCCGCTAAAAAGATGGAGTGTATAGAAGAGTGATAAAATTGTCCTACTGTTTGCCCTCTGATGTAGCCCTTTGATAATACTGATTACATTGAAAACAAGAGAGGCTAACACTTTTTTTAATGAGTGGAACGTTTTAGTATGAGTACACCTCCTGTAATGTTATCATTGTGTAAATATGGAAGTAATTTAATAATGGCTTTGTCTCCTCTTTCTGTATAATATTGTCTGTGAAGTGCCAGTATGTTCTAGGTTTTGCATAGACAGTCATTTAGCAAAACCAGCACTAAAGGCTTTTCTATATGTTTGCAAACACTTGACTGTTTATAGTAATGACCTGGGCAGGTTACACAGAGAGAGGAAATCTGAGCCAATTGTAAGCTGGTGATAATTAGGTTCCAAGGTGCCATGATGGCCATAATATCAATGATGTGAAAGCCCCTAACCTACTGTATGACACTCAGCAAATGTTATTTTGTGTTTATCATCTTCTACCTATTGATTCAGTCTGAATCACACTTCACCGGCCTCAAACAACATCCTGAGTAAATCGCAGCAGATTGCCAAGCGTGGATGTTGTGCCCTTTCTAAACAGATGTCAAGACCTTGTACAAAACAACCTGTTGATCCCTCCTTGTAAAGAAGAAACAGCCAAACATCACCTAATCACAGTCTTGAGAAATGCATGTTTAAAATGAAATTGCAAAGGGAAAACGGGCTCCATGCCAAACATCAGATCTGAAGTGGCCAACAGCCCTCTTGAAGATGGGAATGCCAGGCGGTGAGGTGGCCGACGCATGCTGGCATCCCCATAACAAAACCACACATTAAAATGGCCAGCAAAACAAAATGTACAGTATCTGGGCACAGGCTGGAACCAGAGAGAGGTGTGGTGTGTTTGAGGGAGACTAGTCTATATTGTGGACACCCCTACCAGTGGGGAGTGAGGGATAATGCTCTGAAGCTGTTTTTCAGGGTTTGGTCTAGGCCACTTAGTTCTAGTGAAGCGTCATCTTAATGCTACAGGATACAAAGACATTGTTTAGACCAGACTGGCTGCTGTTATAGGGGCGGAGGGTGCGCAACTCCATATTAATGCCCATGGTTTTGGAATGGGATGTCCAACAAGCTCATTTGGGTATGATGGTCAGGTGTCCCGCATACTTCTGGCCATGTAAGGTGGGTGGATGGATGGACGAAGGGTGGGTGGACATTTGTATAGATGGTGCTGTCAGAGAAAGGCAGGGTGAAAGAGAGGAGGGGTAGAGAGAGAAGAGACAGCAGTCGGAGACACTCCAGATAACCTAGACACTTACATAATGTCCCTGACAAGAGTGCCTCAAGACAGCAGTACAGATATCTAGGCTGGAACACACACACACACACGCGCGCACACACACGCACACATATATACATACATACCATACACACACACTGAGTTGGATTAATTTGGGGATTATTTATCCACCAGTTTTTAGATTAGCAATTCACCAATGACCTTATCATTTTTGGTAAAACACTCCTTTTTCGTCCGATTGATGAGACCTTAAGTGAATACTGTTTGAACACTGCTTCATCCGCTTTTGAAGTGAGAATAAATGTCTGCTTAATCAGGATTAGAGCCTCCTTGAAGTAAATGTGAAATGTAGATGTTGTTTTTAAATCCAGACACAGTGCCAACAGAATGCAAGCTGCAGTATCAGGATTGTGTGTGTGTGTGTGTGTGCCAATCGTACTAAAGCCTGCCGCAAAGCTGCAGATGGCTAGCCACAAAAATAGGGCTTGGCAGCCTCCGAACCAGCACAATCCAGAGGCTCTGATTGGCTGTGTGCTAGTGGACTCTCTCTCTGTTCAGTGCAGACAGCATACTTACAGGCAGAGGACTAATCCAGTTAATGAAAAGGGCCAGTCTGCAGCCAAGGTGTTGGCCTGTTTTAGCATTCGCTTGTGTTGTGATGTTGATGTAATGTTCCCCCATAATGCTCCTGGACTCAGTCCTGCAGTCTGGGGACAGGGAGGTACAAAGACACGCTGGCGTGCGTCACGCGCCACTTTATGTCAAAACGAGAAGTCATGGAGTTAGGGACAAAGGCCATTTGTAGATGCAGTGAAACTACTCTTGCGCAACTTAATATATATATAAACTTAAGATATAGGATATGGTGCGAAATGTGTTGGGAGTATGGAACTTAGGCTACATTGTTTTTGTTCCTTTGGAAAAGGGACATAGTACACAGGTGTTTGTGGCTGTGGCCGCAGACAGAGGGACAATTTAGTGACTAGCTAGAACGCCAACTCAGGCCTGCCAGGAAACACAGTACATTTAATAAAGTAGCTAGATCAGGTAACTAAATACATTTTTGAAGCCTCGTACAGTGAGGGGAAACAGCTGAATTGGTTAAAAATACAACACTTTTGCAATTGGCCATTTTTAGGGCCCTATGATCTCCGTGTTGTGGAAAACACGGTGGACAGAATTGCGGGATCCAGACATTAAAACGGAATTCCACAAATGTCACAACTTTTCTATAATCTGAATATACAGTACCTCACAAAAGTGAGTACACCCCTCACATTTTTGTTAATATTTGATTCTAACCTTTCATGTGATCACAATGAAGAAATTACACTTTGCTACAATGTAAAATAGTAAGTGTATAACAGTGTAAATTTGCTGTCCCCTCAAAATAACTCAACACAGCCAATAACATCTAAACCACTGGCAACAAAAGTGAGTACACTTGAAAATGTCCAAATTGGGCCCAAAGTGTCAATATATTGTGTGGTCACTGTAGCTTCCCAGTGCCTGCAGCACTCATGCAAGCCCAGACCATGACACTCCCACCACAATGCTTGACTGTAGGCAAGACACTTGTCTTTGTACTCCTCACCTGGTGTCCATCACGCATTATTCGTATTTTATTTTTTGGTAAAGGTATGTAGATTTTATCATTTGTAGCTAATTAACTAATTCATTTTTATGCAGCTCTTAGAGAATTAAAGTAGCCTACTTTTTTTAACTGTGTGCTATTTAGCTACTTAATACAAAGCACGTTCATTGCTAGTTTATTGACCAACGTCATAACAGTCATCAACAATTCAGAAACCGGCACACCCCTACACAGGACATGGTTCCAGTAATCAATGTCCTTACTCAGCTTGTCTATAGCAAACTGTTTGCGGGCTTTCTTGTGAATCATCTTTAGAAGAGGCTTCTTTCTGGGACAACAGCCATGCAGACCAATTTGATACAGTGTGCGGCGTATGATTTGAGCACTGACAGGCTGACCCCCCACCCCTTCAACCTCTGCAGGAATGCTGGAAGGAAGCACTCATACGTCTATATTCCAAAGCCAACCTCTGGATATGACGCTGAGCAGGTGCACTCAACGTCTTTGGTCGACCGCCATGCCTGTTCTGAGTGGAACCTGTCCTGTTAAACCGCTGTATGGTCTTGGCCACCATGCTGCACCGTCTTATAGCCTACACCATCTTAATGTAGAGCAACAATTCTTTTTTTCAGATCCTCAGAGTTATTTGCAATAAGGTGCCATGTTGATCTTCCAGTCACCAGTATGAGGGAGTGTGAGAACACCAAATTGAATACACCTGCTCCACATTCACACCTGATATCTTCTAACACTAATGAGTCACATGACAATGGGGAGGCAAAATGGCTAATTGGGCTCAATTTTGACATTTTCACTAAAGGGTGTAATAACTTTTCTTGCCAGCGGTTTATACCTTAATGGCTGTGTGTTGAGTTATTTTCAAGGAAAAAAAAAATGTACACTACAAGCTGTACACTCACTACTTTAAATTGTAGCAAAGTGTAGGCCTGCATGATTCAGGGAAAAATATAAATCCCAATTTCTTTGCTTAGAATTGATATCACAATTCTCTGCCATGATTTTTTTCTCACAAAGTGTAATGTTTATTGTACATATGAACCATGACAAAACAAATTGGCAGTACCAAACATAGATTTCTTTGGGTACCTATAGCACATTGCGCATCACCACAAGCCTGTAAACATAGAGGCTTCAATGAAAAAAGAAAATACTGGTCATTTAAGTACAGTAGACTAGGCTACCAAAAATAGTGACATATAACACATTGAACAAAAATATTTTTTTATTGGAATCAAAGTCATTTAAAATTAAACCGGGAACATGGGTGAATCGAGATCACTATTTTATAACGATGTATCGTGCAGGCCTAGCAAAGTGTCATTTCTTCAGTGTTGTCACATGAAAGTTAATAATAAAATATTTACATAAATGTGAGGGGTGTACTCACTTTTGTGAGAAACTGTAGTTCTGTAATAGTAATAATAGTCACCAAATGTCTCCTAATATAAAATGCAGTGAATATCGAAGATAATTTGCGCTCTATATAGATAGATGCAGTGTTCATCTACCGAACTTGGCCAACATGCGCCTCATATCATTCAAACGTAAATCGCTTGTTAGCTTACAGCTATAAACAACGGTATTTACTCAATTTTATATTGCCCAAACAGATCACGCTTGTTTTTCTATCCATCACTTAAATTTATCCAAATGCATATGACTAGGTGTTGGCTTTTGTTTAAAGGGGAACAAATCTATAATTTGTCTATATTCCTAAATCATTTGAAAAAATTTACTCTAGCTCATCAGGCAGCTCTCACACTCAAGAAGAGCAGGGTTGAGTTAGCGCGAGTGCTACGGAAGGTCATGGCTCTGTCCACACATACTTTCAGTACTTTCTGTCTACTCGTTTAGTATTTCTATTGGCTAGACTCTTCTGTTATGCCTCGTCTCCATTGTGAGGCCACCTAGGCTATACTAGGCGGTTCTAGGTAGGGTTCAAACCAGGCATGGGGGGTTGGTATGTCTCCACTGCTTTCAGTGGAAAGTGGGCTCTGATGTCTTTTGCGGGAAAATCATTCCTATGACGTTTTTTACGATTTAAGACGGCGTCAGAAGATGACGCGCATCCAGAGCAACCTGTGACTGCCGACCGCGAAGCACTGTAGTAAAACAATCACGTAGAGCCAGAAGGGTGCATTTACAAAATGCAAGACCTAGTTGATTTCGAGTCGCTTACATTTGCTTTTTTTGGTTTGTGTTTACTTTTTAAACGTCTCGTGAAGTCCAGGCAAAAAGTAATAAATAGGAATCGCAGAGAAAGACTGATCCTGCATTTCCGGCTGCACCCGCAACGCATGCAAACACGTTCCGCTAATTATTACTTTCCGTAATAACTACCTACAGCGTTTGTACTTTAAATATGGAGCCAGTTGAAACCACACACCAAAACACTAGTGTGACATCACGTCTACGTTTTCACCTAGACCAATCAGCGATTTTACCGAACTGGAACCAGGGATAAGACCGCCCAACGGTGCTGCCGGCATGAGCTTCCAAACGAGGCTGCCAGCCTGCTAAAAAATTGCAAAAAGTTCTAGTTCCAGACTTCAGAAAGGTAATGGAGACACATCTATAACCAGGCGGAACGGTGAATTTAACGGTTCTACATGGTAATGGAGATGAGGCATAAGTCAGTGTCTTGCCTGGTAATTGCATTTTAAAGCAAGTATTAACATGACAAAGACCTGTGCACATTTTATGAAACAGCCTTTTTTCTACGTGTTGAGAAATATTAAAAAAACTGAAGTCACAGAATTTAAAAAGCTTTAGTAACTGAATTTGTCCAAAAATACAACAGGTTTCATAGGGCCCTGCTTTTCCCATACTAGTGTTTAAGCCAGTGAGAAGCCATGGCTGCTGGCCCCTGAACAACCTTGTGTTCCAGAATGCATTGCTTCCCATGTTCTGGCATGATTGGCAACATTATCATGCCTAAATAACAATGTGACTGTTTGTGAATTATGTGAACGGGTTTACCGTGAAAATGAAAGGCCCTATATTCCCATTGTTAATTTAATGACAACTTTTGCTTATTGTCTGGAAAGCAAGGTCAGAACACTGGCATCACAGCAAACCTTCCTGATTTAAAAGCATTCTACCGTTGATCAATGGAGATCGAACAACGTGCTTTCATGAACTTGAGCAACGGCTTATTGTGCCAGTTTGTCACACTGGGAGATGATAGACTAGTAAACAAGAGCGAGAGAAGACATTAGGTTCCGTTCCAGCGAACACAACCTGTTTTTCACAAACCTGCGAATTCATGACATCCTAAACTCAGTTCCAAAAGAAGTCCTCAGATGAACTT
Source organism: Umbra pygmaea (assembly GCA_016801145.1). Lineage (NCBI taxonomy): Eukaryota > Metazoa > Chordata > Actinopteri > Esociformes > Umbridae > Umbra > Umbra pygmaea. The sequence goes on from JACXGM010000507.1 coordinate 39,585, forward strand.
GGAGAAGTTCCTGAGTTAATAAGGAAGACTGCTGAAGCCAGTGTTTAGTCTAAACATAAGAGCAATAGGCATCCTCTGTCTGTATTTGAGTGTCTGGGGATAAGCTGAGAGGAGGTAGGAAAACTGGGATCTGTAAAGCCCTCAACCTGGAGAACACTAACACCAGGATTAGGGACAGTGTGTTATTTATTGGGGGAGGGGTCCCGTCAAAGTCTGGGTAGCAATTAATGAAAATGCACAAAAATAAAGAATTTTCACCCGACCACCCTGAGTAGGGTTTTAAGACTCCCTTGTCTTAAAAAAAATTGAAACACCCTCCCCATCTAAATATTATTGAAAAATGTAAGTAGGTCTATGTTTAATAGTCTTTTTGGACCCATTCCAAAAATACACTTTCACAACTGACTAGCTATGCATAAATAAATATAAAAACATTAAACCAAAAGTTAAAAGACAAACCTCAACAAGGTCTTGTGAATAGACTACATTTTTTTCGACCTCATTCGATATCATTTTTTGGGGATAGCCTTTATTTTTATATGCAATCCATGCTGGGAAATATATCAGCATTTAGTGGGCATTATCATCTCTGGCCCTCAAAAAGCCAGTTGCACTAAATTTTTTCATTGCAACCATCTAATCTGGTACCTGTCAAAATTTAAATTGGATGTATATTGCACATTTCCTGTTTATGGAAATGTGCAATACACCTAAAATCACTACATAAAAATGTCACTGTGTCTGTCAGTTATTTGATAGATCAAAATGAAATTGCTGATCCAAACACCCAAATATTTATAAATGAAAATCATGGAAATTTTGCATATGATATTTTGCATATGACTATCATGGTTTGTGGGCCACGGTAACCGTACCGTTTCAGTGTATTTATAAAAAATAAACACATGAGCGATTAAACAATGAGTTCTCAATTTTGCTTATAGACAAAACTTTCCATTCAGAAAAATAGGAGCATGACTGTCCAGGCCTGGTTTCTCTGCTATAGTGGTTTTCAACCCTCTCCTCGGGGCACACCAGATGTTCCACAGTTTAGCTGCAGCAGCTTAACTAGCTCACCTTATTCATTAATCAAGGGCCTACTCAGAAATAGATCAAATACTGTACATGAAATAGCTGGTTTTCCCAATGGCGAGGGTTGAGAAACACTGCTCTATTGTATGAAATCAAGGGAAGTGGTTCATAGCTTTGACAACCTGTAGGGTGGATTCTGATGCAACCTGGCTATCACCTTACATTAGCATTCCATTGACATTTATTTTAGTGGTAACTTTGACAGCCAATAAATTTACATCTGAAGCGTTTAAAGACTCTTTGTCAATTTTTTTAAAAGAAGCAGGACAATGTATAAAAAGCTCCATTACCTTGTATCTCACAGTATGGCCCCGTAGCAGCCGTTATTGTGAAAATATGGTAAGTATTGTGTCAAGTATTGTGTACTGTCGCGCAGTACATAAAATACTATAAAGTCCAGGAGAAGCTTGCAGGCAATCGGGGGACGTGGAGGCATACAGTCAAAATGACAAAATAAATACTTACCAAAAGTTGCTCCTACTCCTACGCTCATGGACAACTCCTGCTCACGCTCTTCTTTCTCTGCCAGATTCGAAATGATTGATTTCTCATGGCAAACCTACGGAATGTATTACAACATTCAGACTCATGTTGCTCATGTCACATCTACGTCATCACGCTCAGCGTCAGGTCATGTTAGTGTTTCCACTGGAGTAGCAGACAATGGAAATGCAATACTTGCAGACTGTACTTTGTTTACAAACTTCTTACCCTTGTCGTTGCCGTATTTAACACTGAATCCAAAGTATTCCCACTCTGCAGATTTGGAAGACCGGCAGTGCCTCTTCAAATTTGCTTCTCTGTCTTGCTAGCGCTCAACATTGTAGTGTTGGAGCTGAGAGGATGTTGTTTAAGCTTTGTTTAGGTCTTTGGCTACGAAAAATGCTTACAATGAGCTTGTAGTCTGCAGCGCAACAAGTATTGGACATTTTAGGAAAATAACATTGTAAACCCGTAGTCCAAATGTGCATATTGAACCAAAGGTAGCATAACGAACGGTTCAATAAAATACTGTGTGCCATTGCATCCATATTTGTTAGGGTTGCAAACTGTCCCGTATTAGCCAGGACGTCACATATTTTGGGCTAAATTGATTTGTCCTGTATATTCATCAAATCACATTATAGCGCAGCGCCATGGTAAAAATACTGTAGCTACGCAAAAACAACATTTTAAAAACCCAACAATCTAGACATTATTAATTTATTATTATTATTAAATGATTTGCATTTGCTTGTCACTTAATCTGTCAAGTTATGACTGTTCATACATTTGATTGAGCTTGTTGTGCTATTATCTGCATGCATAAGAAACAGAGCACACTGTCCTCTTAACCAGTTACTCCGGTCAGTTAGTGATGTGAAATTTGGGTCTTTTCCACGAATCTGTTCTTTCAGGCAGTTCCTTTCAACAAAACGGATCGCTGGTTTGTTTACGCTCAAATGTAATGACGGCATTCGCAATGACGTAAGGACGTCATGTCTATCGCGGGCCGGGATGAAAAAACACTTAACACATTCAAATGTATAAAGTCAGTAATCATAACATCAGTCAGTTAAAACCTCATCATAAGTTGGTAAGTTTATTACACCGCGTTCCAAATTATTATGCAAGTTATATTTTACACTGATTTTCATAAATAGTCGATGCAAATGACAGTCAATAATTTGGGTCATGAACCATTAGGGTATAACTCAAATTTCATTGAACACAATGAAAACAGTATTCTCTAAAAAAAAACTACTTGTGAACTGTTCCAAATTATAATGCACAACAGAGTTTCAGAACATTTTATAGGTTGTAAACAACTGAAAATGGTAATTTGTTGAATTTGCAGCAATTGGGGGTCATATTTACTGAAATCAAAGCTAACAGGGAAAGTTATATGTTAACAACGGACCCCTTCTTTGAGATCACCTTCACAATTCTTGCATCCATTGAGTTTATGGAGAGTTTCTGCTTGCATTTCTTTGCAGGATGTCAGAATAGCCTCCTAGAGCTGCTGTTTTGATATAAACTGCCTCCCACCCTCAGATCTTTTGCTTGAGGATGCTCCAAAGGTTCTCAATAGGTTTGAGGTCAGGGGAGGATGGGGTCCACACCATGAGTTTTTCTCTCTTTATGCCCATAACAGCCAAAGACAGAAGTATGCTTTGTAGCGTGAGATGCATTTTCATGCATGAAGATGACTTGCTACCGGCGGTGTCAGATGCACCAATAAATAACGTCCCAGAGGTTTTCAATTGGATTCAGGTCTAGGGAATGTGAGGGCCAGTCAATGGCATCAATGCCTTCGTTATCCAGAACCAGCCTACACACTCTGACCGCAGGAGGCTAGGCATTGTCCGGAACAATGAGGAACCCAGGGCCCACTGCACCAGTGTAAGGTCTGACGATGGGTCAAAGGATTTCATCCCTGTACCTAACAGCAGTCAGGGTAACGTTAGCCAGCATCTGAAGGTCTGTGCGACCCTCCAAAAATATGCCTTCTCAGACCATCACTGACCCACTGCCAAACCGGTCATGCTGGATGATGTTGCAGGCAGCATAGCGTTCACCATTAAAATTATTTTGAATGTTGCTGATAGACATTTCAAGAATAGAAAGGCGATTCCTGTTATATTTGTTGGAGAGGCATTTTTGACAGCATGTTTCTACCTTAGCACTAGTCTTTTTGACAAGGACCCCCCACCCAATTAAAATCCACCCTTTCCCATAAGGGCCCAGCTTACTGTCCAGGCACATGAGTTGTGTTCTCAGACACTGAATAAAAATATAAATGCTATAAAAAAAATAAAACAAACACTTTTGTTTTTGCCCCCATTCATCATGACCTGAACTCAAAGATCTAAGACTTTGTCTATGTACACAAAAGGCCTATTTCTCTCAAGTATTGTTGACAAATCTGTTTAAATCTGTGTTAGTGAGCACTTCTCCTTTGCCGAGATAGTCCATCCACCTCACAGGTGTGGCATATGAAGATGCTGTTTAGTCAGCATGATTATTGCACAGGTGTGCCTTAGGCTGGCCACAAAAGGCCACTCTAAAATGTGCAGTTTCATCACAGCACAATGCCACAGATGTCGCAGGTTTTGAGAGAGCGAAACTGACAACCCCTACGCAGTGATTTAAAGCCACCACAGGAATCACAAACAATTCAGTAGATCTTTGAGTTCAGCTCATGATAAATGGGGGCAAGAACAAAGGTGTTGCGTTTTATATTTTTGTTCAGTGTACTTATCTTTCCCGACCGCATAAAGACTGGGTAAATGGGATGATAACCAAAACAATAGGAGATGTTGTGTTTGTAATGAGCGTTCACACCTTCAAATAAAAGGAAGTGTTCAGCTTTCTGACTAGTCACAGCACACTGTCTTCCAGGTGACACTAAAGGCAGCTAGAAAAAATATATAATGTGCACAACATCGTGAAATCCCCCTGGTCAACACAACCCTGCCAAATACAAAAATGAAGTCATCTAGTGACACTGTTTCCAATTTTTTTGCTATGCTGGTAATAAAGTACTGTAAGCAATGCCCTTTAGGCAACACATTGAGGATGCAGCAAGTCTCCAGGTTTTTTGCTATTTTTCTATGACCATAATGACTCCTTTTGTGCAAAAACAAGACTTATCGGGATAACATTTTAAATTTAAATACAACAATTTGAAATTGGAACATTCACACAAAGCATTTCAATCTCCAACAATCTGATTTATTTATATTTTTATGAATCTCTGGTCCTACTTTTTGCCAAAATTGGCCACATTGTACTATCTAGCTAGTGTTTCATGCACCAATGAGCAATATTTCTGAACTTTCAACACTCACAACACTGAAAGCTAACTTGCTGTAGATAAATTAGTAACTAGCTAGCTAGAAAGTCACTCTGTGTTATTTTAAGGCAGTTGTTTACAAGGAGAGATTGGTAACCTACTATTGATAAGATCAGTGGACCTTGTCTAGTTGGAAAGATCTTATGTCTCCCAAGGATTTTATGCACATACAATGCAATGCTATGTATAATGAGAGACAGTATGCATTAGTACTGATCAGTGTTATGCTTTTGTAGTTGTGTGAAATTAATTTATTATCTGGTTAAGGATAAGGTGTGGCTAGCATTTGCTGATGTGTTGTTATGACCATCTTGTGGCCTCTGGTTATTTGACAGAGCAAGAGCTTCAGACCGATAGCAACGGTTTCTCTGACCCAGACGATGTAGCCTTCAGTCTTTTATCAGTGATTTTCTAGTCTACCATTGATTGCCTGGCCATCTGCGTATACACCTGTGGTACCAACAATTAAACAAGGGATGTAATGACGTGTAGAATGATAAGAACACTTCCTGTATTAAAGTAATGTTGAATTGATTCAGACTCGTTGGGTAAAATTTGACATTTTGCCTAAAACATTTTGCTTTAAGCATTTTGATGTCTTTTACGTAACTTGGAAAAGTGCAACTTAGCGGTAGCTAACTTCTGTCAGTGACATCACTGTAGCTTCTCTGGTAAATATTTGTTGGTGTCTGTTAATAAATGAGGCCAGAAGCATCCTTTGTCTTCTGAAAATGTATCTAGTACGGGACGACTTTACCCTCTGGGCCATGGAATGTGTTCTTACTGCAGTGGTCTTCGAGGGGAATGTTTTCTGGAAGGGATGAAAGTTACTTTGGAAGATATTATATTAACAATTTAAATTTCAAAGTTCTTGTTAATCCCAATGAAATAATTGAAAATCCTGACCAATTAATGCTTTTTTTATCAGCCATATTGAAGAAAATAGAAAAGAATAAGCCTGCTTAAGAATATACCTGTCCTAAAAATTATCCTCACTACATGGGTTCTTACATGCTTTTAAAGGCAAAATAGAGTTCTATAAAATGCATGTATGTACATAAGAAGCCATAGAAATAGAATGGATAGAAAGGCCATTGAACTGCTTGGCATGGTCAGTTGATTAGTACACAACAAAATGGAGATTTTTGTTATTTGTCACGGTGACAACACGCAAATCGGTATAATGCGGAAGTAGGGCGCTAGATCTTTGCAATGGAATGGTACGCATAAAAATGGCTGCCGCTCTGACCATTCTGCTATATTGATTTGAATTGATATGTCCTTTCTAGCCATTCCATTTCTATGAACACAATCTTAATAACAACATAAGCAGCTGCAATGGTCTGAGGCTGGAAGGAAGCAGTGGGTTTTGTTGTGACTGAATGCGGGTGATGGGAAATGCCACGCATGCCTGAACATACAGACCAGCACATACTTCAGTGGAAAACACAGGGCTGGTGTTTAGTGGGCATGGGAGTGGAAGGGACCCTAACAGACAAGGTTGGGAGCAAAGAGTTCACACGCACCTGCAAAACACTGAACATTTCTTAAACTTTGCCTTTCGACAAAAGAAAACAACATCTGGCCCGATGGAAACTCCAAAGTTTGACTGAAAAATGCAGACATGTCCACAAAAACTCCATAAACGCTCAGGCGGATGTTTTTTCTGTAAATGTGCAAAACATTGATGAAGTCAGCTTGTTTGAACTTGTCCTCGAAAACCATTCACTGTAACGGCAGAAGTAGCATTGGATTTGGTGGAGCGCTTTACCTTTTGGCTGAGCGCGGCAGTGTGTAGGAAGCATCCCCTCTCAGCCGGACTCTCTGTGCTGATGTGGTTTAAACAAGTGTCTCCAGTGATCCACTAGGGGCTCCAGGGGAGGATCGGGTTGCCGGTTGAGGATGTGGCCTGATGGAGCCCAGGGAACGGGTCGGTGTGGACTCGGGCTGCAGGAGCAACACAGGCCTGGTGGGGGCGGCTGGCCAGACGGCTGCAGATTGCTGCTACTGCTCTTTGCTCTTTTGGTAATGTTAGACGAAGAGCTTTGACACTGTATACTAACTGTGTAGCTACCGTACCTGACTGCTGGGGCTAGCATTGACCTTACTATGGTCAATCTATGTAGTGTTGTTGTATAGGTCGGAAATTGCAATAAATGAATGTTTATAGGTGATTTAATGAATCCACGGTAATATGAAAACATATGGTATGTTTGATTTGCCTTGTAGGCTTGTTTTCAGGTCTGATGACATTTTGTGATCAGAAACTTAATATATTATGTCTCTAGCATTTTCTACCCTTAAAACATGCAAGTGTTTTTCCTGTGAAGGCAGAATATCTACAACAAAGAGGACTGGTTGGGTTTATGAAAGTGAAAATATATCTAAACAGTATCTCTTCAGGATTTTCCTAAAGGTGTAAACACTGTATGCTGAAAAGGGCATGTTCCATCACTATGGTTACAGCTCCCCCTCCCACTCCTCTCACCAGAGAGGACTTGTTTACCATCTCTACTCCAGACTCAATAACATGTCAATCACCCAGAACCGCCCCTGCACGCCGGCTATTGGTTCACAAGCCATCTCTCCCAGTTACACCCCCTCATTCCTCCTCATAAATAATGAATCATTTCCGAACTGTCTGTCGCACACGTCGCACACTATTCATGATAATGCAACTTGGATATCTATAATCTTAAGAAAATATTTTGTAATAATAATCCATTAATAAAAATATTTGATCAAAGAATATATATAATCTTAAAGAATAACACAATCTGTATAAAACTAGCATATTATGAATAACTCATTTCATTATTATCAAAGCATTGTTATCTGATCTATTTTTCTTCTTTTTTTAATATTTTTTATTGTGCTCATAAAGCAAAGATTGGTAATCCCGTCACGTTTGGCCGTTTTTGTAGCTTTGAATGAAAGTAATTTGAATCTGTAACCAGTTAAATTATTATACAGCTTCCTTATGACTTGAGTGTGAGGCCAGCACTTAGAAAAGGTTAATATTCTACATTTGTGCAGCGTGGTTGCATGCAGACAGCAAATGTTTCACTACAGTCTCCACAGATGTAAACATTGTTGTAGCCCAGCCTATAACACAAACCTGGCTAGAGCGAGAACCCAGAGAACCAGTAATGCTTAATGGACACTAAAAAACAATTACATTGTTAGAAAAAAATATTAGAAGTATAAATGACAAACATCCATTATGCTCGGGGAAAAAACATTCTTCAATTGAAACTCTGCTGTCTCTTCTGATTGTAGCGTTTAGTGATGAGGGAGGGAGGTGGATCTGTGTCACATAATGTACCCATAGGCTACTAAATTGCATGCCCTCTGCCAGCCAAGTGAGTGAGCTCCCCCATGAGGGTCTGAGTCTCTCACTGATCCAGATTCCGCATGGTAGCCAAACCTCCATGTGTCTCAGATCACTTCTGCAGTCCCTGCAGTCACATTCCTGCTGCGAAACATGCATTCTCCTACCTCTACTGCAGCCGTAGCCCTACATCCTATCCTGGATGGACGTATACTTTCGAGTCATTATAAGCATTCATATTTCTTCATAGACTCTCTTGGTGTGTTTTATTGCTCTGCTGCAGAAGACACATTAACATTCTACTCTATGATCACAGAGCTGCCAAGAACACTAGAGGTTCTCTACGTAGGCTTTTTCACTGACCGCGCAGCAACACGACCACGCAAACATCCAAATGGGTCAACGGGCTTTAATGCTGCGTGTTTGCTCTATTTTCCGTCCCAGTCTGTTTGTACTGTAGCTATTTGTTCCCTGTCCTTTTATTAAGTGGAGGCTACAGGAATGTGTGGATGGCTCTGCGGGGAGCCCAGTCTGTCTGGGTGTTAATTGGTTTGTTTGTTACAGAGGAGACGGACCGTGCCACTCCTCAGCGTGCACTGATTTTGCTGGTTGCGGCAGGGGGCTGGTTGGGCAGCTGCAGTGTCTGTGGCGTCTGACCTGACGCTTTTCTCAGGGAAAGACACAGAGAGAGGAAGGAGGGAGTTTTGCACGGATGAGTGTGTGCTAACCCTTTCTCTTGCTCTCAACCGTCTGGGTCTCTGCGGCAGCAGTGTGTTGTCAGCTGTACTTCTACTGTCTCAGCCACACACGGACACAACATCTGTACAGCTTGATTACCTTAATGGGGCTTAGTGTTTGGATCCTAATTTATTATGTAAAGAGTAGGCACACAATTTAACTGACCATTTATGTTGTAGTCTCTTAACCATTAATACGTGTGAACTATATTAATCTCTTCTAAATGCAGTACTGTGCTGTACAGAGAATAACTTCCCTGACAAATGACTATTGGGCTGAACACCTCAGCTTGTGAGGCGTACCATCTGACAGTCCAGCACGGAGCCTCGTCCATGTTAGGTAGTCTGATTGTCCCTTTCCTCAAAAGCAGTGTGAACGCACCGTGTCATGCATAGCTTTGTAGAGCAGAGCTCTGTGGAAATAGGCTGGCTGGACTTGGAGCATCTATAAATAAAGGATAGTATCCTTGCTACAACTGGGTGTTTGGTCATACAGGGAAATGGGCTTGACTTATATGGATTGTGAGGCAGCAGTCATTGCATCCACCCCCCTCCCCCCCGGTGGAAGGTATGCATGTTTGGAATTTCTCTTCATTGAGGAATCTGTTCAAATGATGCAGAACCTCTCCCTACAGAGCTGCGTTGGGTTTGTCTGGGCTGCCCCCTTTTGGTGGATTTCCAATAAATAAATGACTTCCTGTTATAACTAGTCTCCTTGTTTTTCTCTTCGTCTTCACAGCTTCTTTGAGAATAAAACAATAAAATATTAGGTCAATACCTAGTATTTTTTCCTTAGGCTAGTTTAATGGATATGTTTTTGTCTTCATTGAATTAGTATAGACTGACTGAGTATTTTTAGAGCCTTTAGCTAGAGCTTGGTTAGGACATTGGAACTCAAATGAGGAACTGTATATCTAAATGTAGCTAATACAAGGGCCATATATCTATTTAAGGAAATGCATCTCTAATTTACCAATTATAGTCATTTCAACATATCTGTCTGTGATATGCTTTATAACAGGTTAGTACTAATGCACACCCTGAGGGGTTGCGTAGTAATAAACACCTTATTACATAATAAAAGGCTCTAAATTGCATCATTAGATAAATCAGAGATTAGCTGTTATGCCTGAGTAGTGTTGTCTTGGCTAAAGATACAAGAATAATTATGAACTCATACCTGTGTTGTTATAATGAAATGGCTGAACATGTTCTGTATGTTTAGCCTGGAATTTGACCAAATGTGAGGCAAGAATCTCCACTATTTGAAAAATGTTGGGAGTGAATTATGGTTTTCTCCTCCCTTGTGAAGAAGAGAAGCACTAAGGTTGTTGCTACTGTGGTAATGTTTTTACTCCGCTGCATTGCTCTTATACGTTGTCACATTCTCAGTCAGAAAGTCAGACGTTTGGTAAACCAGCATAAAATGTTAATGTTTAGATAGCTCAGCGGTCTTGACCCCACTGTCCCTTGATTCACAAGGCAGAGTTGTGATCTTTTGACACCTGACTCATCTTCATACAAGCAAACAAACATGTCCCTTGAAAAAAGACTGCTAGACACCCCTTTTCTATAAACTTCTTTTTCAGCGACACACAGTATACTTACACTAAAACATGCAGTTTTGGGGGGGTTGTTAGAATGACCTAGCTGTTAGGTTGCAGACATTGGGTCACCATGTCAGTGAAGCTTTATTTAATTGCAAGGATATTGAAGCTTGGGTTACTTAGGTATGATCAACTGGGTCAGATCCAGAAGCATGGCGGTCATGTAATCTTTTTTTGCCATCTACGAGCTGAAATGTAATTCCATAAAACTGCACTAGTTAGTCAAGAGCCTGTGATAATTATAACTATCCTGTCATTTTATCTTAATATTGAGATAATATGTAATGCGCAAAAAGTTAATGTGCAGTTTATAAACTTAATGAAGAGAGGTGATTTTATATACATTTTAGTCATTTAGCACAGTGGTTCTCAAACCTCTCGTCTCGGGGACCCCAAGACGTGACACAGTTTAGCTGTAGCCCTGAACCATCAGATCAGATTCACTAATAAACAACATGTTAATTAGTAGATAAGTTGAACCAGGTGTGCCAGCTCAGGGGTAGTTCAAATACATGGACTGGCTGGGGGTCCCCAAGGAGAGGTTTGAGAACCACTGATTTAGCAGACACACTTAACCAGTGCGAATTACAGGAAGTAGATGGACATCCCCCTAGAGCATCCTAGGTTTAAGTGCCTTGCCCAAGGACACAGTGGCATTTGGAACAGTTGGGAATTGAACATGCAACCTTCCAACTACAAGTCTGACTCCCTAACCACTGAGTTATCTGATGCCCCAGTTCAGTTAAACCAAGTCTAGGAACTCCAAACAACCCATCCATCTGTCTGGATCAAAATATCCCAGTGTTTGTTCTGTCAACCATTTATCCAGCATTGGCTTATCAAATAACTATTTTTTATCATGTATATTTTTTAAACCAAGTACATTTTCGATGCTTCTTTTTATGCAACCCATTATGGGTAAATTAAACCAATACACACGATTCAAGGAGTTGGTCGTTAGTGCTGATGGTTGTGTAGGCCTAAACAATTATGAAAATTATGAGATATTTGTATGTCTGTTTGTTTGGGCTGCTCCAGCATGTCTCCATTGCCAGGAGGCTGTTGCTAAGAAACCAGGAGTGTTTTTATTTTTTTGCCACTGGCCCTGTTAGTTGGACTTGGTATTTTACTAGATGGATGCTCTTCAGACAGGGGACAATCATTAGCATTTTACTCAGACAATAAACCACAGATCCATATTATATTGTTAAAAATTTTCTGTTGTGTGTTCAGTAAAAATTATATTTGAACCTGAAAAGGCACTTGAGGACAACTCAGGGACATGATAAAACAAGCTAAGTTTGTTAACATTCACGTGTTTCATCGTGGAGTTGAATGCTTATTAATGTGGAATACGGTCATCTGTAAGCAGGTGTTTGTTGCTTAAAAGCCTTGCTTTATAAAAAATCAGTTTAGATTTTATGTAGTTATAAACTATCTTGAAATCAGATTTCCCTGAAAATGTTCTGCAGTCAAACTTGGTTCAGATTGTATGCTTTTAGAAACCTGCAGCCCATTTTTAGGAAGCTAACACAGTCTTCCACAAATGGTCAAAAATAACTTTCACAATTATCAGACACTGCAACCTCCCAGCTACATTCTAATCAATGCAACATTGGTGTTACCCCACCCGTGTTTAGACATGGCTTACTTAACACAATATTTTGCAATTAATTTAAATGTCTTTGTGGTGTGCTCAGCAGTTTAATGATGAACATCTTCTGGGTAAGACCAGACAGTAATATTTGTGTGTATCTCACAAAAGTGAGTACACCCCTCACATTTTTGTAAATATTTGATTATAACTTTCCATGTGACAACACTGAAGAAATGACATTTTGCTACAATGTAAAGTAGTGAGTGAACAGCTTGTACAACAGTGTTAATTTGCTGTCCCCTCAAAATAACTCAACACACTGGCATTAAGGTCTAAACCACTGGCAACAAAAGTGAGTACAACCCTAGGTGAACATGTTCACATTGTGCCCAAAGAGTTAATATTTTGTGTGGCCTCCGTTATTTTCCAGTACTGCCTTAACCCTCTTGGGCATGGAGTACACCAGAGCTTCACATGTTGCAGCTGGAGTCCTAATCCACTCCTCCATGATGACATCAGAGAGCTGGTGGATGTTAAAGACTTTGCGCTCCTCCACCTTCCGTTTGAGGATGCCACACAGATGCTCAATAGGGTTTAGGTCTGGAGACATGCTTGGCCAGACCATCACCTTTATCCTCAGCTTCTTTAGCAAGGCAAGGGTTGTCTTGGAGGTGTGTTTAAAGTCGTTATCATGTTAAAATACTGCCCTGCGGCCCAGTCTTCAAAGGGAGGGGATCATGCTCTGCTTCAGAATGTCACAGTACATGTTGACATTCATGGTTGCCTCAATGAACTGTAGCTCCCCAGTGCCAGCAGCACTGATGCAGGCCCAGACCTTGACACTCACACCACCATGCTTGACTGTAGGCAAGACATACTTGTCTTTGTACTACTCACCTGTTTGCCGCCACACACACCTAACACCCACTGAACCAAATAAGCTTATCTTGGTCTCATTAGACCACAGGACATGGTTCCAGTAATCAATGCCCTTAGTCAGTGTGTGTTCAGCAAACTGTTTGCAGGCTTTCTTGTGCATCATCTTTAGAGGCTTTCTTCTGGGACGACAGCCATGTAGATCAATTTGATGCAGTGTGCGGAATAGTGCTACAGCAATCGATTCTTTTTGTAATCGATTAATCTAGCACTTAATCAATCGATTAATCGGATACATTTTTTTGTGTGTTTTTAAACAACCAAAACAAATAATGCATAATGAAAATTATGTGGCTGTAAAATTATCAAGCATTTGGCTTTTATTTAAAAAAAAGGTATTTATTCGAACTCCAACATTTTGCTAGAAAACTAAACCTATTTATTGCAATTTTTACCTATTTAGTGTTTAAGTACCCTGGAAATCCAGAGTTCTCGCGAGAGCACAATTAGAATTTGCTAAGCAAGTTACTCTGGCACAATTAATTTTGTTTATTAACTATGCCCTTGTAGCCGAGCAGCACTAATCACATCGGTATATCGGATATAGGCGTGCCAGAGGCCGGTTAAACAGATGACGACAGCGCTGCGGCATCGAAGTCATTAGTAAACATTGTAAGATCGCTATGGATGAACACCAGTTGTTTAAAATGGCTTTGGCCACTACAATGAACGAGTTAGACTTGGCTTTTTGTTTTTTTAAAAGGATGTTTTTGCTGTTTTGCCGACCTGATACGGCAAGAGTTTTATCTACAAGTTAGCTCCGCCATAGGGGCTTAGCGAAAAACCACTGGTGATAGGTCGTAGTGTTATCCAATTGCGTACAGTGAGATTTTCAAATGCGTGCTTGGTGCCGCCCCTCGAGTTGGGTCATTTTCATTACTCGATGCCAGACCCTTATATCCTCCGGATTTGGGTCTGGATTTTTCCAGGCTAGTTTATAATTGCCAGTGCCAACAATTATATAAAAATACAGTTAAGTCAACTTACTGTAAAACATGTATAAGATGTAAAACTATGATTACAAACTTAAATAATAAAGCATTACTATTGGCATTAGTTTTGTCTCCTTAAATACAACATTACAAAAAAGCACCTATTGCAAATTCCCCACACGAGTGAGTGAGTGCCCAGTCAGACCAGTTGCTTCATTGCAGTTTGGTACGGCAGAAATACATACATTCATTTTCAATAGAACGCTGCATTTATTTTATTTAACCTTTATTTAACCAGGTAAGTTGACTAAGAACAATTTCTTATTTACAGCAACAACCTGGGAGCAATTAGGGTAAAGTGTCTTGCCCAAGGACACAACGACATTTTGGCTCAGTCGGGAATCGAACTGGCAACCTTTTGACTACAAGTCTGACTCCCTACCCACTAAACCATCTGCACCACCAACAAATTTGGCTTGCATCACTTGCATTGCGGTGCATTTTAGGAGAAGCATCCGTTCAAAAAATTGTACGGATGCTTTAAATTGCATGCGTTGGGGACACCTACACATAGTGTAGCTTTGAAAAGGGGAATGTTTTATTGCAAATATGCATTTTGTTAAATAGAAAAAGAACAGCATTTTTTTTTTATTAGGCTAGTTGAAGTATATTAGCATGTTTTGTAGTATTGCATTTTTGTTAATTGAAGATGTTCTATGCTTAATTACTTTGGTTATACTTAAGATTATAATGTCTTCCCCAACAGTACGAGTGGATCTGGAGAAGCATTTGTTGCATTTGGCAGACGTGACATACAAACACGGTCTCGCAAAGACTGCAATATGATATTTGTTTCTCCATCACGTACTGGTATATACAGTGAATGCATGTTGAAATTATTGTTGCGGGGCTACAAGTTTAAGCATATGTGATGCATTGCTGCAATTGGTCTGACTGGCACGTGAGAGAGACGAGGGTGCA
>JACXGM010000507.1:54732-71813 GCA_016801145.1 Umbra pygmaea
TGTGTGTGTGTGAAGGGGTTATTTTTTAGGCTATAATCTCTTCCAATTGAACGTGAATATGTTTACTACTTAAAAACATCAAGCTAAACATCATATCTAGTCAAACCGCATCACGACATCGCTACAAATACAGTATGGAATTAAAATCAGCGAACATTAATGTATAGGCTTAGGCTACGTTACCTTGTTTCAGCAACGCTTGGTGAAACATGAAGTGGATGTTTGCGGTTCATATGCTGAATCATTGAAGTCGTACTGTTGTGGTATGCCAGGTCTACTTTGCAGTAGACACATTGCACCTTGTTCTGTTCCTTTTTAAGTTTGTAATGATCCCAAACTTTAGACATTCTCTGCCGTTTATGGACATCTTTATTCTCCGCAATCGCGCCAACTAAATTAAAAATGTATCACGCGCTATGGTGTGCTTCCTGAACATTGAACAACGGTCCGTGTGAAACAATTAGATCTCTGTGTGTAACTTATAGTGCTCGTCATAGGAATTTAACGAGGCTTCGAGGCAGAGTTTTTGCCTCAAGGAATTTTTGTAATTGCATTAATCGTGTAACTCGATGAATCGTTTTAGCCCTAGTGCGGAATATGGTCTGAGCACTGACAGGGTGGCCCCCCACCCCTTCAACCTTTACAGCAATGCTGGAAGCACTCATACATCTATATCCCAAAGATAACCTCTGGATATGATGCTGAGCACGTGCACTCAACTTCTTTGGTCGACCATGGCGAGGCCTCTGTTCTGAGTGGAACCTGTCCTGTTAAACCGCTGTATGGTCTTGGCCACCATGCTGCAGCTCAGTTTCAGGGTCTTGGCAATATTCTTATAGCCTAGGCCATCTTTATGTACAGCAAAAAATCTTTTTTTCAGATCCTCAGTGTTCTTTGCAATGAGCTACCATGTTGATCTTCCAGGTAGCAGTATGAGGTAGTGTGAGAGCGATAACACCAAATTTAACACACCTGCTCCCCATTCACAGCTGAGACCTTGTAACACTAACAAGTCACATGACACCGGGAAGGGGAAAATAGCTACTTGGGCCCAATTTGTACATTCTCACTTAGGGGTGTACTCACTTCTGTTGCCAGCAGTTTAGAACTTAATGGCTGTGTGAGTTAGTTTAAAGGGACAGAAAATGCTCACTTTTATACAAGCTGTACACTCACTACTGTCATTTCTTCAGTGTTGTCACATGAAAAGTTAATCAAATATTTACAAAAATGTGAGGGGTATACTCACTTGTGAGATACTGTATATGTGTATATTTCCCCCTTAAACCTTCTCAAAGCTGATAAGTTAGCACATATATGAATAGTTATTATAATTAGTGCAAATCTTTCCATGACAGAATCAGCAGTACAGAATATTTGCTTATTACTTTATTAAAATGTACTTTACCAGTTTTGATAAGTACATAGTGAGGGACATTTTCTTGTATTGTAAGGACCCAGGAGGATGTTTCTACTTGAATGCTAATAACAAATGAGATGGACGTGCATTGTTTAACTTTGCTGTCTAAACCTTTGGTGGCTCCTGTTGAGTTATGACAGGCAGGAGAGGGGGCTCGTCCAGGGCATATGACAAATTCTAAACCTCATGGCCAGTTCTAGCCAGGGGCAAACACTGTTTGCCTGGAAACGTTATATTATGCCGGCAACAAAAACTCTGATTTGTCTTCAAAATAATAGTGCTCGTAATTGATTACAATAATCATTGTTAATTCATTGCATAGGTAGTGGGTCCATGTTCATGTGTTGCTAAAATTAGTCTAGTCTATTGTTGGATAAAACAGACTAGTGAATGACTTTCAAATGTAGTATTGAAACACTGACAATATTCAAACAAATTTTGTGTGCAATGTATTTGTTACTGTTTTTAATGAAAAGTTATTGAAAACATGTTAAATATTTTTTGCAATCACATTGTTATTGTTTCTTTACACACAATACAATTGCATTTGGTTACAATTCACTAGCCTGGAAAAATCCAGACCCAAATCCTGAACAATTTAGGGTCTGGCATCGCGTAATGAAAATGACTCCACTCGAGGGGCGGCACCAAGCGTGCATTTGAAAACCTCACTGTACGCAATTGGATAACACTACGACCAATCTCCAGTGGGTTTTCACTAAGCCCTTATGGCGGAGCTAACTGTTAGTTTAAACTCTTGCCGTATCAGATTGGGCAATACAGCAAAAACGTCCTTCTTAAAAAAGAACGATTTGAGCGCCGTCTTTTGTTCCTTTTTTAGACAAAAAGCCAAGTCAAACTCGTTCATTGTAGTGGCCAAAGCCGTTTTAATCAACTGCATCCATAGCGATCTTACAATGTTTACTAATGACTTCGAGGTCGCAGTGCTGTCGTCATCTGTTTAACACGCCTCTTTAACCAGGTGAGTTGACTAAGAACAATTTCTTATTTACAGCAACGACCTGGGAGCAATTAGGGTAAAGTGTCTTGCCCAAGGACACAACGACATTTGGCTCAGTCGGGAATCGAACTGGCAACCTTCTGACTGGCAACCTTCTGACTACAAGTCGGACTCCCTACCCACTGAGTCATCTGCGCCCCATATATATCAGATACACTGATGTGATTAGTGCAGCTCGTCTACAAGGGCATAGTTAATGAGCAGAATTACTCTGTGCCAGAGTAACTTGCTGAGTAAATTCAAATTGTGCTCTCGCGAAAACTCTGGATTTCCAGGGTAACAATTCACTAGCTTTGTAATGAATTCACAATGATTACTGCAATGGATTAAAACAAGTGCTTTTATTCTGAAAAATTTAATCAGAGTTTGTTTTGCTAGCATAATATTCGGCCTTGCTAAATCTCCTCGCCCAAAGGCCTGAGTGGCATTAACTGGACCACAATACTTTATTTGGGTAGTGACGTCTAAAGCCACGTTCAGTACCAGTGTTACATTTTTGTTATTGTTGTTGTCTTTTTTGTGTGTTCATTATCAAATGCATTCAGATTGTTATTAATGTTTAATAGTGTTCTAGGGGGTGAAATGTTTTTAATCACTCTCCTTTTGTCAGACACCCCTACAGTACATGCCACTCCGTACCATTTCAGAAGCAAAATTCATGCAGTAGCAACAATGTGTTAATAATACTTAAGTCTAAACAAGCGTAGGTGTAATACCTGAGTGAATATTTACTGTAGACTTGCAACTCCAATGGACTGATTGGAGCCTGTCTTTCCCACTGTTTTAACCAAGTCAGT
The DNA here is from genome assembly GCA_016801145.1 of Umbra pygmaea. NCBI lineage: Eukaryota > Metazoa > Chordata > Actinopteri > Esociformes > Umbridae > Umbra > Umbra pygmaea. The sequence goes on from JACXGM010000507.1 coordinate 57,971, forward strand.
GTTTGCCTCAACCAGAGAGAATGTTGGTGTTATTGATACCACATTGCTGTGGTGTTCAATCCCTTTTGCTATCCTCAGTAAACACTAACTATTCTGTTATTCATGTCACTAAGCTTAATTTGAAACATGCCAGCATTCTCCACATAATGGTTTTACTGTTGATTTTCTCACGATCCTGAAGGAAGTTTATCTGTCTTGGAAGCTACTCTGGTAGTTTGGATTGGAGTTCTGAGTCTAGTGGCATCATTTTTATCACTAGTTTCTGCATAATATTGGTAACCAATTAAATGAATCATGTTATTTCCACAGTCCCACAGTCTCGTCCTAACTGCCTTCCAATTTTAAGGCTTTCTTTCAAAAGATGAGGGTTTTATTAATGTTGCTCTTATTTTGGATGGTAGTTTATAACCACTGAACATGAATAAAGACATGCCTTGTAATCTCGTAGAGCTGCTATAGCTGGTACAGATAGATAGAGCCCCGTCTGATTGGAACATGTTCTTTCTCCTGGAGTCATCAGCAGTCTATCCACTGGCCATATCCTCTCTCCCCTCTTCTCCCTCCCTTGCTTCGAAATTCCCATTCCCTTAATAGACGCAAACAGCCATAATATTTATGTGTTATGGGGCCAGCTCTGCAGTTTACTAACAAGGCTGGCATAGAGCAGTGTGGGGCCCTGCGCAAACATTTGACGCCCTGACGGCACACCGCATCCTCTCTGACGGAGCTCTCCAGCTTTGCTCACTGATCACCATTATACAGCTGGCTAATCCTAAAGCCTACGTCTCCTCCACCTTCAACATCATAGTAGGTCTGCACACACAGATCAGTGGATATTGATCTAATAATAGCACACCCATTTAACCGCGTTTTCCTCTCCAGTGAAAGAATCTCATGAATGTTTTTCGAGACTAAAAGCATTTTAATTTATTGTATTTCAAATTAAATGGTGCTGTGCTCTAGCTGCATTTGTGTGTTTCATCTGTCCCATAATCTCACCCATTCCCACAGTATTACAGTATACTGCCTGTTTTGTCTGACCCAATCCTCCAGTCCTTCAGTATCAGCATCATCATCATCATTTATTTATTGAGCACATTTCAAAACAACCCATGGTTGACCAAAGTGCTGTACAAGATAATATGATCACAAAAACAAGAGTTTCAATCAATACAATCATAAATAAGAAAATAAATAATACATTAAATATATTAATAAATTTAGAGAAGCGTTAAAGATCCACATTGAACAATTTTTTTTAAGCTTGAATTTAAAGGTGGCAAGTGATGACACCATTCTAGTTGATAGCGGTAGAATATTCCATTGTTTGGGGCCTGCTATTGCAAAGGCGCAGTCCCCTCGATGTTTCAAGGTTGCTAGACCTAAGTGACCTGGAAGGTTTGTGATAGTTTGTCAGATCAGACAAGTACCCTGGTGCTAGGCCATATAATGATTTAAAAGAACTAAAATTTTGAACTCAATTCTCTGTTTGGCCGGTATCCAGTGTAGAGAGGTTAATAGGAGTGATGTGATCGAATTTTCAACCACCATTCAACAGCCTGGCAACAGCATTTTAAACTGCATGAAGACGCCTGACGATTAGTCAAGTCGTGAGGTGATAAATAAACGCATGAATTACTATTTCAAGGTTCTTTGGCGCGAGAAAGGATTTGATTTTTCCAAGACATCGTAAGTGAAAGAAGCAGGATTTGACCACAGAATTAATTTGTTTATCAAACTTAAGGCCTGAATTAAACAGAACACCTAGATTTTTTGCAGATAAGGTGATATGAGAATTTTGTTCGCCAAGGTCCGGAATGTTAGTCATGAAATTCACTAGGTCCGAACAATATTACTTCAGTTTTATTCTCATTTAAAGCTTAACAATTCTGTGTAAGCCATAATTTCACTTCCTGAAAACATGCAAGCAGGACTTCTAAGGAACTTGAATTATTTTATTTAAATGGGAAGTACAGTTGTGTGTCATCGACATAAAAGTTAAATGATACTCTGAATTTAGAAAAGATAGAACCCAGTGGCAGCATATACAACAAAAATAGTATTGGTGCTAAAATGGATCCCTGTGGTACACCGCAGGAAAGATGTGTGGCTGAGGAAGTGTGATTTCCAATCTGTACAGAAAAGTTTCTATTGGTTAAGAAAGACTGAAACCAATTTAAAACGGTACCCTGAATGCCTACATAATTCAATTGAGAGATAAGAATAGAATGATAAACCACAACGAAAGCAGTGCTGAGATCTAAAAGGACCAGAGCAACAGCACTCCCATTATCAGTAGCCAGCATAATGTCATTAGTAATTTTTAATAGAGCTGATTCTGTGCTATGCATTTTCCTAAATCCTGACTGGAAAGTATCATAAAGCGAATTTGTACTCAGAAAATTTTGGACAGTAATTGAGTGAAAACAACAGTTTCCAAGATTTTTAAGATAAATGGAAGGTTGGCAATTGGTCTGAAAATACCCAAATCTGATGTTACAGTATCAAGATTGGATTTTTTCAGAAGGGGAGTAACTGAGGCATGTTTTAGGTAGTCAGGGATTTTACCAGTACTTAAATAAATGTTAATAAGAAACAGGAGATCAGGCCCTATGATGTCAACAATTTGCTTAAAAAAGTATGACGGAATAATATAAGGACAGGTGGTAGGTTTTAGATGTTCAACAATATCTCTGCAAGTAGGTAGAGAAATTGATAGCGGTAGGCTATTCCATAATTTGGGGCCTGCTATTGCAAAGGCCTGGTCTCCTTGATGTTTCAATCACGCTCTACGAACAGAAAGCAATCCAAGGTTGCTAGACCTAAGTGACCTGGAAGGTTTGTGATAGTTTATCAGATCAGACAAGTACCCTGGTGCTAGGCCATATAATGATTTAAAAGTAAGAACTAAAATTTTTAACTAAATTCTCTGTTTGACCGGTATCCAGTGTAGGAAGGTTAATAGGTGTGATGTGATCAAATTTTTGACCACCAGTCAACACCCTGGCAGCAGCATTTTGAACTGATTGAAGACGCCTGATAGATGATTGGTTAGCTCTAAAATAAAGTGAATTACAATAGTCAGGTTGTGAGGTGATAAACGCATGAATTACTATTTCGAAGTTCTTTGGAGAGAGAGAGGATTTGACTTTTGCAAGACGTCGTAACTGAAAAGCAGGATTTGACCACAGCATTAATTTGTTTATCAAACTTAAGGCCTGAATCAAACAGAACACCTAGATTTTTTGCAGATAAGGTCATATAAGAATTTTGTTCGCCAAGGTCCGGAATTTTACTCATGAAATTCAATAGGTCCGAACAATATTACTTCAGTTTTATTCTCATTTAAAGCTATACAATTCTGTGTAAGCCATAATTTCATTTCCTGAAAACATGCAAGCAGGACTTCTAAGGAACTTGAATTGTTTTGTTTAAATGGGAAGTACAGTTGTGTGTCATCGGTGTAAAAGTGAAATGATACTCCGAATTCAGAAAATATAGAATCCAGTGGCAGCAAATACAACTAAAGTAATATCGGTGCTAAAATGGATCCCTGTGGTACACTGCAGGAAAGATGTGCGGCTGAGGAAGTGTGATTTCCAATAAGTACAGAAAAGTTTCTATTGGTTAAGAAAGACTGAAACCAATTTAAAACAGTACCCTGAATGCCTACATAATTATTCAATTGAGAAATAAGAATAGAATGATAAACCATATCGAAAGCAGTGCTGAGATCTAAAAGGACAAGCGCAACAGCACTCCCATTATCTGTAGCCAGCATAATGTCATTAGTAATTTTCAATAGAGCTGATTCTGTGCTATGCATTTTCCTAAATCCTGACTGGAAAGTATCATAAAGCGAATTTGTACTCAGAAAGATTGTAATTGAGTGAAAACAACCGTTTCCAAGATTTTTGAGATAAATGGAAGGTTAGAAATTAGTCTGAAATTACCCAAATCTGATGTATCAAGATTTTTTCACAAGGGGAGTAACTGAGGCATGTTTTAGGTAGTCAGGGATTGTACCAGTACTTAAACAAATGTTAATAAGAAACAGGAGATCAGGCCCTATGATGTCACCAATTTGCTTAAAAACGTATGACAGAATAACATAAGGACAAGAGGTAGGTTTTAGATGTTCAACAATTTCTCTGCAAATAGGTAGAGAAATTGGATTGAACATGCTCCAAATAGATGGGCACCTGCGTACTTCAGAGAAGATTTGGGAAGTCGACAGTGTTTGTGATCTTAACCTTGTTGTCTTCGCGACAAAGAAAGATAAAACGTTTTCACAAAAAATCAGACACATTAGGGAAAACATCACCACAGGGTTTAAATCAGATTCTATAGTGGAAAAAAATGTCTTGGTCTATGATGATTTTTTTAAATAATCTCTGAGAGAAATTTAGATTTAGCAAACTTAACGGATTTCTGGAAAACACTGAGAGACTCACTTAGAATATCATAGGATACCTGCAGCCGGTCTTTGAGCCATTTACGTTCAGCCTGTCTACAGTTTCGTCAGAGTAAGCAAGTAGAGTCATTAAACCAGGGTTAAGGTTTTTTGATAGAATGTTTAGTTTTTAGGGGAGCAATATTGTTAACAATGTCCAAACGGGTATCACTAAAAAGACTGAAGTATCCATCAGCATCCAAGGAGGACTTCTTTTTCCTCGCAAGCTGTAGGAGAAAAATAACGAACCCGTTGTGCTTGAGCAGGCTTAGTACGTACTTTATTGGTGAGGAAAGGCAGTTGTAAATGTTACAGATTTGTGATCAGAGAACCCATTGTCTCTTATCTCCATGTCCATGACAGAACACGTGAGCAAATATCAAGTCCAAGATATGACTGTGAGCCTGCGTAGGACGGTATACATATTGAGAGAACCTAAAAGAATCCAACAGATTGCAAAAAATCCCTAGTTAGTGACTTACTGGGACAGCAGACATGAATATTAAAATCACCAAGCAGTAAAATTTGATTCCATATCATTATTACATTCCCCAGAAAGTCTGCAAATTCACTTAAGAAAACATTATTAAATTGTGGGGGCTGATGAACATAATATGCCAATGAAAGGAGTTTTTAAAAACGTTGAGAAGATCGCAAGCAGTTAAATCTGCAGTTTAGGGGAACCAGTTCAGAAAAGGGATGAGAGTCCCCCAATTTAGTCCAAGTTTCCATCATAAACAAAAAGTCTAGGTTCCATGAATTAAAAAAAGTAATGTAAGATAAGTCTTAATTACCAAGGACAGCACATTGAGGAATGTCATCCTAAGCGGTGGGGGGTCGCTTTCTGATTTAATCCCTCTGTTTAGTGGGCGCAAATAGTGAGGGTGCACTCCACCTCGATGAACTCGGGGAGAAAAGGCACACCATATAAACATTGAGGAAGCCAAGGACAATAGGCCGGATCAAACGGCGGTGAAGAATATTCCATGCACACCGTAAAGAGCAGCAGATGGAGGTATCCACTCCAGCTTTAAATCTGAAATCAGCACCTCCTCGTTTACCACGTCTTCTACTGCCTTTTTGTGAGGAGTAGTAAAATGTCACCGGTACAGGTGTTCCGGTATATACATTCGAAACAATGAGGAGTACGAGTACGAGTAAGAACCACTCCGTAAGTCATTGTTGATGTTAACGACTGAAGTTTAAATATCTAGCAACATTTGCCGATCATCGATGATGTTTGTAGGCAACGTCTTCATCACATAGAAGCAGAAAATACTAAACAGAATCTGCTGTAGGAAGAGCGACAGACTGCTTGCCAAACATAATGGCGCCATCTTGTCCTCACTCTGCTCTTATTATTAAACTGTCTACAGTATTATTCTGTCTGTTTCCTGACCCAGTCCTACAGTATTATACTGTCTGTTTCCTCTGACCCAGTCCTACAGTATTATTCTGTCTGTTTCCTCTGACCCAGTCCTACAGTATTATTCTGTCTGTTTCCTCTGACCCAGTCCTACAGTATTATTCTGTCTGTTTCCTCTGACCCAGTCCTACAGTATTATACTGTCTGTTTCCTCTGACCCAGTCCTACAGTATTATACTGTCTGTTTCCTCTGACCCAGTCCTACAGTATTATACTGTCTGTTTCCTCTGACCCAGTCCTACAGTATTATACTGTCTGTTTCCTGTGACCCAGTCACTAACTCTGTCTCTTTTTTTTTTCAGTGTGCCCAGAGAAGACTTGTGAACACAGGGCGTGTACAGACAGTGGTGCATGCTGCCACGCCCAGTGCCTGGGAAGCTGTACGGAGCCAGACGACGACACTGCCTGCTCAGCCTGCCTGCACTACTACCACCAGGGTCGCTGTGTGCCGGACTGCCCCCCCGAAACGTATCGTTTTGAGGGCTGGCGCTGCATCACCATGGACGTCTGTGCCCGTGTGCACCTACCTAGCGACTTTGACTTTGTCATCCACGGAGGAGAGTGCATGCCAGAGTGTCCATCCGGCTTCACCCGTAATGAGAGCAACAGGTAGGCCACACTTCACTTCCAGGGCTGGAACAGACCCTCCAGGATCAGGCCTGGTTCTAGTAATGGCTACTGTATACTGAAAGTACTATTGTGATACCACTCCTATTACTGTCTACGGTCTTCAGACATATTGGTTGCGTGGTGTCCGTCCGGCCCTCTGCATTGTGTTATGGATTTGCATGTAGAAGTTTATTGAATAATTCACCTCTATCTAAACTCCTCCCCCACTTGTTCATCTCTGAGATTAAATTTAAAAGGTAGAAGCACCTTAGGCAAAAAGTCATGTTAGGTCATGAAGGATAGAAGGGCTGTGCACTTAATAATTTAGTCATTCACAATCACAGTGGGATAACTGACTTCAGTGGCTGGAAAATAAGAGTCATCCATTGGTGAATTTCCAGAAATTACAGCTGGGTGCATAGGGTGAGGTAATAAATGTAAACATCAGACACAAAAGAGACTTAAAGAACATGACTTAAAGGTGCTGAGGAGGACTATCCATAGCAGGGTGCTACCTCAGAACATTCACCCCATTTTAAGTTGTGATAATCAGAGAATGTATTTTGTTCTATGTTGAGTATTTGTTGGCTTGTCTTTGTGTCTTTACCAGTCTTATTTTCCCCCATGTGTGAGTCAGTGTAACAAAACCAAGAGTTAGTTAAGACATGTCACAAAGTAAGGAATGTTGTTATTCAAAACAAAATAAAATAAAATATATATTTACGTCTGGAAATGTTTGCATCTTGGAGTGATTAGACATTTTAGCCCAATTTTGTGGGGATTGTTACTATGATTATTCAATGACTGTTTAGTCCTATTTTGTGGAGAATGTTGATATTGACGTGGTTATTCAGTGACTGTTTTTCCCCTCAGCATGTTCTGCAGTGCCTGTGATGGCCTGTGTGATAAGATCTGCGACTCCAAGACCATCGACTCTGTGGATGCAGCTCAGTCTCTGATGGGCTGCACAGTAATCAAAGGCAACCTGCACATCAACATCCGGCGTGGCAGTAAGTACCAGTCCCAAGAAACCTCCAAAGACGCCGATAGTGGAGAATGGGCCCCTGCATGAGCTAATGTGGGCTGTAAAGTCAACGTCACTCTCCTGTATGCCTTAAAACAAATAGCTCATTACGATAATATGCTATTTGTTTTTGCGGAGTTGACAGGGTGACTTACAGCTTAAGATATAAAATGTGTATGTGTGTTTGCCAAGATGGGGGTGGGTGTGTTCTATAGAATTGAAGTAACAATCACATCCCTGTGGGATTTCAGCTGTTTAGAGCTAGGGTTTACACATGCTGTGTTGTCTGAGTGTGTTTGCTAACTTCCCCTCTGCTCTCCCCAGATAACATCGCCTCAGAGCTGGAGAGCTTCATGGGTCTGATCCAGACAGTGACAGGCTACGTACGGATCCGCCACTCCCACACACTGGGCTCCCTCTCCTTTCTCAAGAGCCTACGATACATCAACGGGGAGGATCTCATGGAAGGGTAGGGCAGGCTGCTCCCGCCATGCTGTCTGAGACTATTACATTGGAATATGTTGTCTTGCTTGTCAAAGCTACACGTGATTTTAATTTCAACAAAAGCCAATTCAAGTATTTCAGATCTTTAAAAAACAATTGGGACATTAAATCAGCTGTGTCGTTAATACAGTGTTAGGCGTTAAGAATAGAATTTGTACAATATATTTATGCTGGCCCAAGCATCAGTCCACTGTCCAGCTTTGAATATCGATTCTTTCAGCCAGTCGGCCCAGAGGTCTGTTCAATATGGCCCATGCATGGTATGAAGAAAAACATAACAGGTGAAACCAAAGTCAATATAGATTTAAATGACTGAATCCAAATAATACCTATTGAAATTCCATACAGTCATAACATTGCTAGAGTATGCCTGGCCTACTTATAATCACCAAAAAGGAACAGAGATTAAACTTTGGTATTTTTTTTGGTCTTCATTTTTCCAGGGAAACCGATTGTAAACCAATTGCCATTTGCAATGCTGACCTGTCCTTAGGCATGACAGTGCAAAACAACACATAGAAATGATATACAATGGAAAATCAAAGCAGTTATATAAATGAACTACGCCAATAAATTACTCCATGTGTAGTGATGGTTCAATTAAATTCAAGGATATCAATCTGTCCAGTTAGGAAGCATAAGTGGTTGTGTATCAATGTCACCAGTTTTGGTGCAAATGAAAGTGACAACAGGTGCACTGGAGAGGCAACAGCAAGACAACCCTGAACCAGGTAACGGCTTTGCAGGTGGTGACCACAAACAATTGCTCTCTTCTTATCCTTCCTGACTGATTTTACTTAAGTTTAGCATTTTGCTAGTGTCCGTTAGCATTTTGCTAGTGTCCTTTAGCATTTTGCTAGTGTCCTTTAGCATTTTGCTAGTGTCCTTTAGCATTTTGCTAGTGTCCTTTAGCATTTTGCTAGTGTCCTTTAGCATTTTGCTAGTGTCCTTTAGCATTTTGCTAGTGTCCTTTAGCATTTTGCTTGAGGCAGTACCATTCAGGTTGCACAGGTAATCCAGCTCCTCTAGGATGGCACAAGGTTTGCTGTGTGTCCCAGTACAGTCTCAAAAGCATGGAGATTTCTTTCTCAGAATCAGAAAGATATTTTTTGCCAAGTAAAGTTTTAGCAAACAAGGACTTTTGTCTGGTCAGTTGGTGCAAGTCTTATTTGTACAGAAATCAAAGAAATGTAAACATTTTTTAGCTTTTAAGCTTTTGGAGTGCAGGAAATTCATTATCTACAGTATGGATCATATATGAACAGGTATGTTTATCTACAGTGTATAATGTAACCCTAATGTGAGGGAATATGGACAGTATACCTAGAGTTTTACACTGTTCCTATTTAGGGACACCCATCCCAGGAGGTTTTTGCTTTTTTGGACTTATGCATTGATCCATTATGATGTATATTCTGTAGAGTTCTCATTTCAGAAACTAGCAAGGAATTCTCACAAAACCACCATATGAAAACACCACTCTCACCCTGGGACATAATAAAGTGGATGAGCTCTATCTGAATGGAAACTCTCAGGTATCTTCTGACTGGAGTTTGGCATCCCCATGGGCTTATCCTCTTGTCAGAGATACCGAGTGTTTCAGGAGGGTCATGGGAAAATCTCTCAAGCCTCTTGACTTCAGTCCCAGGTTAGAGTTACACTGGCTGGAATGCTCTATAGAGCTGGAATTCCACTCGTTCTCGAGGAGTTCCATGGAACTGAGAGGCTCATAGTTGCACTGTTTCATCTCTGACCCTCTCTGTGTGCACAGCTCAGTGTTAGACAGACACACCCACGCACACTGACACTGGATCACCTCCTCTTAACTCATCACACATTCACCAGATGGAAGCACTCTTCAACATGTTGATGACTTCATCCTCACTGATCTATTGTGTTTAAAGTAAACATGTTGATTAAAAGGGGGTTTGCATCATCAATGCTACAGATGCTCTGTGTCAGCTAACAGCTTTCTGTGTCCTTGTCAGGATGTATGCTTTCTCTGCCGTTGACAACAAGAACCTGCAGTTCCTGTGGGACTGGACCCAACACAACCTGACCATCAAAGCTGGGAGGCTGACCTTCCGCGTCAACCCCAAACTGTGCATGTCGGAAATCCACAAGATGTGGGAGAAGACGGGCATCACTGAGAAATATGAGGAGGACGATTTCCGCAACAACGGGGACAGGGCCAGCTGTGAGTACATTTGAACATGGTAATTTTGGTAGAAATTTTGAGCTGCCTTCAAGAGGTTAGAGCCTAAAAGATGCGGTTTGCATTTATAGGTGAGAGTTACACCCTGAAGTTCAAGTCTAACAGCACGATGAGCAATCGGATCAAGCTGACCTGGGAGAGCTACCGACCACCAGACCGCCGAGACCTGATCAGCTTCATTGTCTATTTCAGAGAGGCGTGAGTACTCGTGCATAACACACAGGAACATCAATGATCTGGTTTCACCATAGTGCATACTCTAACCTAACACACGGGAACATCAATGGTCTGGTTTCACCATAGTAAGTACTCTAACCTAACACACAGGAAAATCAATGGTCTGGTTTCACCATAGCAAGTACTCTAACCTAACACACGGGAACATCAATGGTCTGGTTCCACCATAGTGAGTACTCTGTCTTAACACACAGGTGGTTTCACCATAGTGCGTACTCTATCTTAACACACAAGAACATCACTGTAGCTTTCACCATAGCTCTCCAACACCAGTTGTTTAAAGGATATTATTTGTTTTGTTTGGGAATCCAGAGTGTAGTGAAGGTGGTGATTTTCATGCATTCCAGACCGCACCAGAATATAACAGAGTTTGATGGCCAGGATGGGTGTGGCTCCAACAGCTGGAACATGGTGGATGTTGACCTACCTCAGGACAGTAAGCTAGACCCTGGAGTCCTGCTGTCCCAGCTGAAGCCCTGGACCCAGTATGCAATATTTGTGAAGGCAATCACCCTGGTGGCGGAGGACAACCGCACGCCGGGAGCAAAGAGTAATGTGGTTTACATCCGCACACGACCCTCAGGTTAGAGCCTGCACATCTGCTGTTCCATAGTATGCTACAGTACAGACCCTGTTCACGGCAGCATGTTGTATTAGCCATTGACAACTAAGAAACTGAAATATTTATATTTCGATCACAAAGAATCTGTATCACAAACTTTTATGAATACATGACATTTAAGTCTGTACGGTAAAAATATTTCACGTTTTTTTCACAGCACCTTCTATGCCAATGGATGCCCGTGCATATGCCAACTCATCCTCCAAGCTGGTGGTGAAATGGTCGCCTCCCCTCAACCCTAATGGCAATCTAACATATTACCTGATTCGCTGGCAGCAACAGGCTGAAGATCGAGAGCTGTTCCAACACAACTACTGCTCCAAAGGTCAGCATTGTCACAACTCTTCACACCGTGCGTTCCGGCTAATATTCCAAAGTCCTTTAAACAATAACTTTTATTCACACCAGGTGTTATTTCGGTGCGTTACGGTTAATTTTCCTAGTCATGTAAACATTACTTTTATTCACACCGGGTGTCTGTGTGTTATGGCTGAGATTCCAATGTCCTGTAAACATCTGAATGTCCCCCCACACAGAGCTGAAAATCCCCATCAGAATCTCAGCCACAGGTTTGTCAGATGGAGAAGATGACACCAAGCCCACCAAATCTGACCTATCTGGGGAGGACAAAGGCCACTGCTGCCCCTGCCCTAAAACCAAGGAGGACCTGAAAGCAGAAATCGATGACGCCTCCTACCGCAAAGTCTTTGAGAACTTTCTGCACAATTCCATTTTCACCCCCAGGTAGGTGCTAGGCAACGGTCTTCCCTCCTTTACCAGAGAGAACAACACTATGACCATAAAGCTCTGGCCCCAACCTCCCCTGTTTACAGTTTTTGGACCAAACCTTTTCTCTAAACCTTTGTAGATGATTATCAAAGGCCTCAGCTCAGTCTGGGTCCTGTTTGCTTTAATAGCCCAGAGAGTTCCAGGATCAGGAGGCAGTTAAGATCTAAACATGGAGGGGGGGGGGGTCTGTGTCACACTGGACAGAGACACGGGAAGCGGAGATCCAAGCCCCGCTTACGGCACTTGTGGCTTTGCATCGCCATGACGACAGCAGCGGCAGGATATTAAGGCCTAGCAGGCTGTAATTTAGGCAGCACAAACAAACCCAGGGAGAGGGATGTGATTAATGACTCAGAAGGGCTGCGCTGCACCTCGCTAGCCTGGGTGCACACTTTCATCCCGTTGGCTTTTTGTTTGCCAGAATGGGGACTGACATCTGTGTTGTGTTAAAATGTTACCTTGCTCGTGGCTATGGATGCTTTACAGTTTTACAGACTCCAACCGCTTTCTCCACACACACACATGCAGGCACACACACTGTTGTACGCACACTAAGAGACTGATTGCGTTTAGAACTGGAGCCTTTTTCACTGTAAACTCGGGTCACTTGTTTCCCCATACCAGATGGCAGATCAGACTGTGTGTGTGTGAGGTGAATGAGTGCAGGAGCAGGACTGTTTTTGCACACAGTGTATTCTGTTTTTTGTATTCACTGAATTAGTACCAGTACATCTAAAAAACAAATGGAGTGGGAAAACTAATTGTAGTGCACTTGTTGACCTCCAGAGTGAATACTCTGTTGCTTGACAAATCCCAGTGTTTATACTTCTTCCTGAGGCCGGCTTATTGGGGAAGGTACACCCATTATCACCTGCTAGGCCAGGCTCATGCCTTCATGTATGTCAGTGTGTAATTGGTCTCACGGTATTACAACAATGTCCTCTTCTGTGATGCTCTCACAGTATTGAAACTATATGCCCTTCTCTGTGACACTCTCATAGTGTTAAAACAATTTGCCTTCCTCTGTAACACTCACAGTATTTAAACAATTTGCCCTCCTTGTGACGTTCTTACAGGGTTAAACAATTTGCCATCCTCTGTGACACTCTCATGGTGTTAAAAATATATGCCCTCCTCTGTGACACTCCCTCATAGTGTTAAATCAATATGCCCTCCTATCTGACACTCTCAGAGTGTTGAAACAATATGCCCTCCTGTGACACTCTCATAGTGTTAAAACAATATGCCCTTCTCTGTGACATTCTCATAGTGTTAAAACAATATGCCCTCTTCTGAAAAGCAACAATACAACAAGAACACTATTGTTATTATGTTGATTTGTTATAGCAAAGCTGTCTAGGGAACAAAGGAGTTCCAGGTCTCTGACATTTCTGACGGTATGCTTGTGTATGCACAGGCCCTTCACAACAACAGAGCCAGTTATCACAAAACACTTGAGGGAAGTGCCTCTGAATTGGGGTACTTTTTTTTATAAGTTCAGGGTTCAGAGAAGGGGCGAGGGAGACGAGGGAGTGGCTAACTGAAACGGAGAGAAAATGTTTTCCATTCTGTGTCCGTCCTCTCATGCGCTCTCTTTGTCCACTGTGAGGCTCAGAGCGGCCGGCTGCCAGGAAATGTACAGCAAAGCCATCTGGAATTTAAATGAATGGGAGGAGAGAAGATCCCATTAGATCTGGTCAGACCTGTGAATACCATTCATACTGCTTGACTGGAGCAGTAGAGGACAATGGTCAGGGGACGGGTGTGTGATGACCAGATCAGACCTGTGAACACCATTCATACTGCTTGACTGGAGCAGTAGAGGACAATGGTCAGGGGACGGGTGGGTGATGACCAGATCAGACCTGTGAACACCATTCATACTGCTTGACTGGAGCAGTAGAGGACAATGGTCAGGGGACGGGTGGGTGATGACCAGATCAGACCTGTGAACACCACTCATA
>JACXGM010000508.1:0-71571 GCA_016801145.1 Umbra pygmaea
GAGAGAGAGAGAGAGAGAGAGAGAGAGAGAGAGAGAGAGAGAGAGAGAGAGAGAGAGAGAGAGAGAGAGATGTAACAGTATCATCTAAGTAGTCTGCCGGAAAAAAGTGAATATTTCTAAGGCTTAAGAGAGTTTTCCTAATAGCTAAAGTAGTGACCTCAGCATTTGAACTATGACTTTAAAAGCCCTAATACAGACAGCAATGGCATCATGGTAATGGAGGAAAGTATGGGCAACAGCAAAGAACTTCTCAAAGAATTTCACTGGGTACTGACGTGTACTATCTAGTCAAAATGATGTGGACACCTGACCACTGCACCCATTTTAGTTTATTGGATATCCAATTCCAAATCCATGGGCATTAATATGAATTTGAATCCATCCTGCTTTGTATCAATGGTTCAGGCTCGTGGTGAAATTATGTGTAGGATATTTTCTTGGCACACTTTGGGCCCCTTAGGACTAATTGAGGATAATATAAATGCCACATTCTACCTCCATTATGTTGCTGACCATGTCGATCCCTTAATAACTTGTGCATAATGATGTACCCACCTTACCTACTGCTTTAGTTGATTTGTTGTTCGAGTATATGTATTTTGTGTAAAACATTATACAGAAGCACCCAAAATGTAGTCTCATCTGTTTTCAGATGAAAAGGCAGAAAAAACATTGTACATCACATATATATTACTCGAGAGTAACGTTCTGACTTACCATATATAATATTTTTATTAACTCTGGAATGGTCCTTTAATACAGGCACAAAGCATAACAGACTGACATAGGATACATACTGTACCACAATGAATCACACACATCCTTGAAACCACAGAGTGTGTGGGGGAGATAATTAAGGAAAATGATAACCGATGGGACTGATGATGATTCGATTTTAAGGTGTGTGTATGCATAGAGATTGATAGAGGGAGTACTGGATGAGGTGTAAATAACCCTGTGTTTGTCCCATTAGCTGTAGGTCAGTGGTCCTCAAACCATTCCATGGAGGGCCTAGTGTATGCTGGTTTTTGGTCTTTCCCTTCAATTAGAGCACAATTAGGACCTAGACTGCCAGGTGAGGGGAGATCCTAACCAATTAGTGAGCTACTCCATCAGGCTTGTACAAGGTAAAAGCAAAAACCTGCATACATTTGGCCCTCCATGGAAGGGTTTGAGGACCACTGGTTTATATGTATACAATATATTCAACCTTTTTTTAATCAAACATAAAATGTAAGAATAATTTACTTTGCTTTGTTTAAATTGAAAGTGCATGTAACTGGATATACTGGGATATCAAGCTCTTACAATTAGTCTTTTCTTAGGGGGGGTTAGATGAAATTGAAACAACAGCTGTGGATCCAGTCTGCATTGGAAGAGAATTGTTCAAGCATGACATCAGAACCAGTATTTCCTCAGCAGTGTTTTCAGCACAGCTATCTAGCACTGCTAGCGCTGCTGGACTGACTGGATGTCTGCTCATCTATCATCTGTTACATTCAGGGTTGGGTAGGTTAATTTAGAAATGTAATCAGATTACAGTAATTACAGATAGTTTTACTTTCCATTGTGTATGCTTGAATTGTAACTTTAATGGCTTACCTTATAAAAAACAACCCTGGTTATATTCTGTGTCAATGGTCAGGGTGCCTGAGACAGTCGCAGACAATAGTGAAAGATAATTTAAAATTAATTCTAAAATCACTTTTTGAAAACAAATGACTATGAGGAGTCTTTAAAGGAAAACTCCAGACCCCTAAACACCCCAATATTATTGTGCTGGTCATGTTCCCGAAACGACAGTCACTAAAAATGCCTTCTCAATGCATTCTGTAATTCCTGGCCACCGCAAGTTTCCAAAAAAGTTGTCCGTTATGTCACTGGCCACATTTTTTAACTACAGCTAGATTAAGGGGAGGCGTTCCGTTTACTTCCTGATTATAATTTTCCCACTTCTGAATCGAGTTGATTGAAAAATAAAACTTTGTCGTTGGTGCGAGAATACTACGTATTGCCTTCCTTTGGTGGGGCTGGAGCCACCGACTCATGCTCCATGGAAGGAGGATACTGGTACAGTACCCCCAACTAGAGAGTTGCTCCGGCCGCGAAAGGCCCCCCGTCTGGAGGGCGACCCCGGTGCCAATGACGGGAGCCGAGAAGGGCGGAAGTGGGGCCGGAGGAAACCAACTAGGGGATGGATCCACTGGCACTGGCAGGGGGGGCGGAGTTGCAGACACCAGCCGAGGGGGCAGTGCAGCAGGCCCTGGTTATGAGGGCTGTGCAGCAGGCAATTGCAGAGGGTATCTAAAGTACCCTTGGAGCCGTGCGTACTCCTCCTCTTTTGTTTCGTTGTTGTTTGCCCAGCCACATTGATCCGCATGTTCCTGAAGTGCCACATACTACTGCTCTCCTCCAGAACCCGGTAGGGAAAACAAAGGGGACTGTACCCCTCCTGAACTACCCCGATGTGTAGGGGGTTAGGGGTTACAATTCCCAGATGACTGGAGGAAATTGAGGGAGGTAGTAATGATCACCTCCAGCTCATCACTATAGTTGCCCTCACTACCGGATTGTAGCAGGCTCTGCACACTATTGGGTAGTGAAGATGTCATGAGATGTCCAGTTGAAACAACACGGCATGTAATCAGTGGGGCTGGAGCAACTCTGCGACTCCGTCCGTTACACATTCACTACTATTAGTGCTGATCAACAAATTAAGGAATTGCTATAACACTGGTATGAGAAATAAAACACAAAAATGTTGGTCCAACTCCATTTATAATTCAGATTATGTTAAGAATACATTTGACTGAAAGTATTCAATGAAGCTTACTGAAAACAAAAGAGTATTTATTGCTGTTATATAGAAACAAGCTGTAATCTCAGTGAAATACACTTGAGAAGAACAGCATTGCATTTCAGTTGGAAGTCAGATAAAAGCAGAGGACATAATTAATCAGTAGAAACAGAAGAATGGTGAGTTTGCTTTTTCCATGTAGGCGGGTTCAACGACAACAGGAACTGGTAGTATTTATTTTTCTGTTTAATGTACATGTATGATAATATTTTCACATGCAGTACCTATACATGAATCGTATTCCAAAATGTAAATGTTAGTCTCTCGTCATAAATGTGCATATTTTCCATGAACTTCTAACCGGAAAAAACATCCGAGTCAGTCAGCTATATGGGCAAGCAGTGGCATCAGATCAGGGGGAAAAGGGAAAAGGGTGCTCAGGAACTTTTCAGCGTCATTAAGATTAAGATGGGTGAGAGATGCTTGGCAGAGAGCAGTGTTAAGAGTTGAGGGTTTCCAAAGCTTCAGACTCTGCAGAAAAAGCAAATGACACTGCAATGCTGGCATTGGTATGAGTGACCCAGGGGAAATTAACCAGGGAGGAGGTGATGTTTCTGGATGTCTATAATCAGAAATGACACAGCAAAATGTGTTGGAATTCTTTTTAACTAAATTGCTGTATTAATCCAACATTTAAATCCTATAAAAAGGGTCTAGATATACAGTATACTCTCATGATGCTCACAAGGATATTTTTTAAATGACAACTTAATCTCATCTGGCATTAATGGTGAAAAGATATTTGATTCATTCAATCTCGGTGACTAGCAGAAAGTCTTTGACATCCGGAGTGACATTCTGATGCCTCTGACACCATGGACATTGATTCACCTTCAAAGTTATCAGAGCAAACCCCCATGGGTGGAGAGGGAAACAGCAAGACCTCTCCCAAAAGATGTGATCAAACAGTAGGGCTTACATGGCAATAAGCTCAGTGTGTGTTCGTTCCAATGTGCCTCTTCAGTTCTGCTCACTGTTCGTGCATGGGCCAGGTCACATACAACGTTTAGTCTCAGGGTCAGTGTATTCAAGAAGCCACCAGTCTAAACATATTTGGCCTGGATGAAAGATTTCTGGATGTATTCAACTGGCTTAGAATTTGGATCAGGGACTAGGAGGGTGGATGAGAGATCAGAGGAAGTGTCAGCTGCTGAGTGGGCTCTCTATTGGCCTATCTCCTCTTCCCTGTCCCCTGGGAACCCAACACTGAGTCGTGCCGCCTCAGACCCATCCGGGGAATGATAGGCATCCTGTGACACATTCAGTCACCCCTTCGCACGTTTTCACCCCTCCCCCCCCCAGGACCTACGCAGGGCCATTGGCTTTGAGCGCACACTTTTGAGGGTGTGACCGCCTAGCCATCCTCTGCAGAGGGACTTGTGATGTGGGGTGAGGCAGATGGAGCCGTGGGCGTCGATAAAGGTAATCAGGCTGCAGGAGTCTCTCCGGGTAAGGATGGCATCTTATACACCAGTTATATCATTGTGCCAGCAGGAAAAAAAGATTTTAAGGCTTGTACACACCTGAATGGGAAACAAATAAGATCCATAAGGACGGTGATTCTATAGTAAAATGACCAGAAATCTAAAAATCAATAAAGAGTGTATATTCTTTAAATAATGACAATAATAATAATATCTAACATCACAATAAACTGGTGTGTTTAACAGTTTGAATGTCATTAGTCTCAATAATGAACAAATAAAGGACAAACAAGGAAATGCATATAACCTTTAATTAATATATCAGGTTGATTAATGAATCAGGCTGTTAGGGGCTACAACAAATCTGTGGGCCATCTGGGGGTCCGTACAAACAGGTTTAAAGACCAATGATTTACAGCAGCCCTATTCAACTCTTGCCCTCAAAGCCAGTACCACTCCATATCTTCATTGCATCCCTCTAATCTGGGAAGAACCTGGACCAGGTACACCAAGTCGATGCAATTATTGATAGAGCAGAAAATCCATCAGGCTCTGGGCCTTGTAGGGTTAGAGTTAAATACCTCTGATTTTAAATTTACTATTGTACTATTGCTATGTTTGTTGACCTGTTCGTTAGAAGGATGCTACCCACTGACTTGGTTGGCCTGGTAGAGATTTTTTCACTCCATTTACCAACATATGCAGCTTTATGTAAATGATCTGACTCAGGTCTTGTGCTTCCTTCATCATATACTTCTAGAATGCAAATGTCTGAATATTTGCCACTTTTGAAACATTACTGTAGCTATGTTCTGTCTTTGTAAAAGGTATTAGGGTAATTTATTTATTTTAATGGTAGGCCTAGTTTTATTTATTTTTTCATTATTAACATTTATTTATACAGGGAAAACAACCTGAGACCAGAAGTCTCATTTACAGTGGTGCCCTGTCATACAACAATATATAAACTGCAGGAAAAGTAACTGCAATAGAATAAAAGTAACATTAAAATACATATTATTAAATAAAATACAATGATGGTTTGCTCCGGTAATGAAATGCAACGCTGCAGGATAAATTGCGACCTGATGTTTCAATGATGAAGCTGACATATGCATATATAGTATATCACCTAAATCAAGCACTGCCATAAAATTGGCTTGTAAAACTTCCTATCTATTAGTGGGATAAGTCGCTACATTGCAGGACAATATACGTCATGATAGTCAGTGGTTCGAGACTTTCCTTGTACCTCCTGCAAAAGGCAGCACAAATTGGCATAGCGCCTCCCGGGCGTTAAATAAATCAGATTATCTATCCTGCCACATCGCTCTCCAGTGACTCCTTGTGTCCAGTTCGGGCGCTTTTAAATTCAATTGCAGAAATGTACAAAAGTTGGTGAACGTAATCATCTTATGCATGATCTGACTAAAGTGGTTGAATGATCAGTGTGAAAACAGTCATCAGCTGGTCGATGTGGTTGGATGAACCATGTGCGCGCCCCTCGCCATCCCACAGATCTGTCCGAGGAGTTGCAGAGCTGCCGACAAGGCAGTGTTAGTGGAAATTGGGAAGGGAGGAAAATGGGGAAATTAGGTTTAGTGGATGAACAGCAAATGTGCAATATGCATTAAAACAAAATTAGAAAGGTGCATAAATTTGGGCACCCCAACAGAAATATCACATCAATATTTAGTTGACCCTCCTTTAGCAGAAATAACAGACTCTAGACGATTCCTATAGCCTGCAGTGAGTGTCTGGATTTCTTCTTGCAAATCATCTCCAGTTCAGTTACGTTCAATGGTTGCCGAGCATGGACAGCCCGAGAGCAGTGTTGATATATCCAGCCCCGGGTTAACTTCAACTTTGTGACTGATTCCTCTATATTATTCTCAAGTATCTGCTGATATTGAATGGAATCCATGGGACCCTCAACTTTAACAAGATTCCCAGTACCATTACTGGCCACACGGCCAATTCTGGCCTTAACAAGAACTATGCCTGTGGTCTTCCATTTCCTCACAGTGGACACTGACAGATTAAATCTCTGCGATAGCTTTTTGTAGCCTTCCCCTAAACCATGATGTTGAACAATCTTTGTTTTCAGGTAATTTGAGAGTTGTTTTGAGGCCCCCATGTTGCCAATCTTCAGAGGAGAGTGAAAGAGTACAACAACTTGCATTTGGCCACCTTAAATACCTTTTCTCATGATGGATGCACCTGTCAATTAAGTTCAAGTCTTAATGAGCTCACCAAACCAATTGTGTGTTCCAATTAATCAGTGCTAGGTAGTTACAGGTATTCAAATCAACGAAATGACAAGGGTGCCCATATTTATGCATCTGTCTAATTTCATTTTGATGCATATTACACATTTGCTGTTAATCCAATGAACCTAATTTCACTACCAAAATATTACTGTGTCCTTCAGTTATTTGCTAAATAAAAATAAAATTGCTGATTCAAACACCTAATACTTTATAGATGAAAATCATAGAAATTGTCAGGGGTGCCTAAACTTTTGCATACGACTGTAGTGAATATGTGCTGAAAGTGATGCTGAAAGTACAGTTAATTTACAAGTAATCAGATAAAAGTTCTAGATTTGATTTCAAGGGTGGCGTTTGCATTTGGAATCTGTTGCGGTTAACAGCCACAAGTGTTGTCACTATCGGTAAAGCAAGACATCCTCAAAACAATCCCATCAGAGAGTTAGCCAGCTTTCAAATGGCTCATTCATCCCTTCTATCCCCCCCCCCCACTACTAAAAAGTGTTCTTTGTCAAAATGCCTGGTAAAAGGTATACAAACAACAACAACAAAAAAGGCCTGGATGACCACAGACAACTATGGTGGATGACAGAACAATTCTTTCCCTGGTGAAGAAAACCCCATTCTAGACTATTGGCCAGATCAAGAACACCCTTCAGGGGGAAGGCAAATCTTTATCTTAGTTAACAATCGAGAGAAGACTTCACTAGAGTAAATACATATGTTCTATCACAATATGTAAACCATTGGTAAGTCTCAAAAACAGGAGGACCATAATAGAATTAGCAAAAAAACTCTGTAAAGTTCTGGAACAACATCCAATGGATATATCAACTACCAGAATTATGGGAAAAGAAGATTTTGGAAACGGGAGGTAACTGATCATGTTCCCAAGCATACCAATTCATCTGTGAAGCATGGTGGGTTAGGGCATGGGCATGTACAGTATGGCTGTCAATGGAACTGGTTCCCTTATATTTACAGTACATCCAGATTGTATTCACAGCACTTCACTTTTTCCACATTTTGTTATGTTACACTCATATTCCGAAATGGATTAAATTCATTCTTTCCCTCAATATTTTACAAACAAAACCCCATAATATGAAAGAGGTGTGTTTGAAATCTCAGCAAAATTTATTAAAAATAAAAAAGATAAAAGCACATGTACATAACAATTCGCAGCCTCTGACAAATACTTTGTTAAAGCACCTTTGGCAGCAATTACAGCCTCATTTATTTTTGAGTATGATGCTACAAGCTTGGCATACCTACTTTTGGGCAGTTTCTCCCATTCTTCTTTGCAGGACCTCTCAAGCTCCATCAGGTTGGATGGGGAGTGTTGGTGCACAGCCATTTTCAGATCTCTCCAGAGATGTTCACTCAAGGAAATTCACAGAGTTGTCCTGTTGCCAATCCTTTGTTATCTTGGCTCTGTGCTTAGGGTCGTTGTCCTGTCGGAAGATGAACCTTTGCCCCAGTCTGAGGTCCAGAGTGCTCCAAAGCAGGTTTTCAGCAAGGATGTCTCTGTACATTGCTGCATTCATTTTTCCCTCGAGCCTGAATAGTCTCCCAGTTCCTGCAGATGAAAAACATGCCCACAGCATGATGCTGCCACCACCATGCTTCACTGTAGGGATGGTATTGGCCAGGTGGTGAGCGGTGCCTGGTTTCCTCCAGAAATTACGCTTGCCATTCAGGCCATAGTGTTCAATGTTTGTTTCATCAGACCAGAGAATTTTGTTTTTCACATGGTCTGGGAGTCCTTCTGGTACCTTTTGGCAAACTTCAGATGGGCTCTCATGTGCCTTTTACTGAGGAGTGGCTTCTGACTGGCCATTGTACCATATAGGCCTGATTGGTGGAATGCTGCAGAGATGGTTGTTCTTTGGGAAGGTTCTCCTCTGTCCACAGAGAAACACTGGAGCTGTGTCAGAGTGACCATCTTGTTCTTGGTCCCCTCCCTGACTAAGGCCCTTCTCCCCCAATCGCTCAGTTTGGCCAGGCGGCCAGCTCTAGGAAGAGTCCTGGTGGTTCCAAACTTCTTCCATTTACAGATGGCTGTGCTCATTGGGACCTTCAATGCTGCTGATATTTCTCTGTATCTATCCCCAGATCTGTGCCTCGATACAATTCCCTGGACTTCATGGCTTGGTTTGTGCTCTGACATGTATTGTTAAAAGTGGGACCTTTTATAGACAAGTGTGTGCCTTTCCAAATCATGTCCAATCAACTGAGTTTACCACAGGTATACTCCAATCAGGTTGTGGAAACATCTCAAGGATGATCTGTGGAAACAGGATGCACCTGAGCTCAATTTGGAGTGTCATGGCAAAGGCTGTAAATTCTTACTGTATGTACATGTGCTTTTTTCTTTTACATTTTTTAATACATTTGCTAAAATTTCAAACACTTCTTTCACATTGTCAATATGGGGTATTGTTTGTAGAATTTTGAGGGAAATACTGAATTTAATCCATTTTGGAATAAGGATGTAAAATAACAAAATGTGGAAAAAGTGATACGCTGTGAATACTTTCCGGATGCACGGTAACCGAAGGCCAAACACTCCAAGAACAAACGGGAACTGTCAACAGCTGAGGTAATGGCCTGGATAAGCATCACAAAGGAAGAAAAACAGCATCTGGTGATGTGTATTGCTTCTAGATTTGAGTGCAAAGGATTAATAACTTAGGTCGATAAATATTTGGACATTTATTAACTCTTTTTTACATTTGTATTTGTTTTGTTATGGTAGCTACCATGGCCCACGGGATCCCTAGACACATTTTGAGTGTATCTTGTCAGAGTACGTACATTCATCTATCTTCCACTGTTGGACAATTCTGTGCTTTTAAGAGTTTTCTTGGAATTATTTTCAATATCAAATTCATCTTTTCAGGTATATAAATATTTCTTCATTCCTGCATATCTTTTATCTCTCTGTCTGCTATTTAATCAGGCAAGTTAACTAAGGTCAAATTATTCTTCAAAACAATGAGCTGGGAGCAATTAGGGTTAACTCGCAGACCAGAGGTTTCACCATTGAAGTCAAGGAATCTAACCAGGGTCTTGAAGGACAATAGCCAGATGTGGTATCCACTAGGCCTAGGAAAACCTGGTGAATAGTTAGGTGACAAAGGTAAACAATTTAAAGGAATGTTTCTCAAAATTTGAATTTTCATTAACACTTGGGGATAATGTTGATCAGTTTTGACCTTCCGGCTTCCTTTCTTAGAACTTTGAGAATATTGCCCTCTGGTGGGGAACATGTGCAAAGAAAACTAAATAATTCACTGCAATGCAGCATTCAAGGGGGCACAACCAGAAGCTTGACTGAGCAGAATCTCTGTCTTTAATATACATACTGAATATATATACATTCTAAGAATTGTACATCTGTTTGGTTTTCACAAAGATTTCTTGATTACAGTAGAAACTTAAACAGATTTTATCTATTCAAACCAGTGAATCATGCATTTTTTACTAGGACACTAATCCAAAACATTGTTTCGGCCCCTGTATTGCAGGCATTGAGTCTCAGTGGAATAGAAAACAGGACATCAACTGCTCAGCAGAATTTATGTTTTGTGGGGCAATATGGAGTGACAGTACATTAATCCAACTTAATGTAATTTTTACAGGTTAAATTGCTGTTAATCTTACCTCTGTAGACAACTAACTTCTGCTCCTTCCTCTTCAATATGATATTACAGGGAACGTTTGTAGATATTGAACAATTCAAACGTGATTAGGAACAATCCATTGAAATTAAGTTAGTGGGTGGGACTGGCGTCAACGAGAAACCAAATTCCTTGATTAGATTGCAAGCGATGAGGGCATCTACGTGGGTTTGTGGGGACAGTGATTGGTCTGAAAGCCAGGCCAGTCTCTTTTTACGTCAGCACAGAGCAGGAAATTGTGAGGTGACAGATGACATGGAGGGGCTCACAAACTGTGGCTCTAGCAGATGAGAGCAGTATGAAATTAAGAAAAAACTCAACTACAGCACGAGACATACTAACTGCTACACTTGAATAGTCATTGATAAATGTGTACAGATCGCAAACATGTAATACACATTTTGCTACATGCACATCAGTAAAACTGTACAGTATACAAGAAAAAAAGTTTACATTTCGATCGGTTGCAAATCACATTTATATGATGGTAAGGTCTGTAATCTATCTGTAAGTTTTACTTAGACTGGGTGGGGAAAATATCTGTTGTAAAGTAAAACAATATTTGAAAATGCTCTGTTGTTAAATGACTATAATCCTTTTCCATACTGCTAGGAACTGTACAGCTGACTCCTATTCAGGTACGCTGACTGTTAAGAAGGGGGTGTTATCTTTCAGCCAGGCACTTTTCTTGACGGTGTTAGTCCTAATAAATTAGGCTGGTCGCCCTCTCTTGTTATATGACCCTACTCTTTAAAGTAGAGTCGGGGGACGTTGGCATATGCAAGAAATAGTTCCCTTCCACTCCAAAGCATTTAAAATGAATTTGTACTATAAACGCATGTGTAAAACATGATAAATATTAGCACCCACTTTTTGACATTTAAAAACAATGCTGTTTTCAAGAAGCTATTTTGAATGATGTCAGTGTAAGCCTAGTAGCAATCAATGCTTTGAGGCCCTTTGATGCTGTTTATATCCCCGTAGTCTGTCAACGCTAGTAATCCAACTGCAGATGCCTGGCCTAGGGACTGAGCATGGCACCTACCTCCACACTTCCTTCCCCCCAACAAGTGCCAACATGCCTCCCCAGAATGACTCAGTATATGGAGGATACAACGGCACTGTGTATGATTGTTTTGTTCTCTTATGAAGTGTTTGACCGCCGAGGTTTCTGCAAAGATTACAGAATAATCTCTGCTGAAGCATTACACAATTGAATCTGAATTCAGTGGTTTTAATTTACATTCATTGCAGCCATTTCCTCCGAAGAACCATTCGATTTGCACCACAAAACTGCCAATGGCAACTCTAATCCCATGCTGCTGATCTTACGTCAGCATTTAAACAACTGTTACATATAAGGCTAGCTCAGTTGGACCGGAATATGCCCACCCCACTCAGAGGCACTGATGGACTCGAATTTGTGGTGAGACACATCCTTATGTGTGATTGTTTCTAAACGTCTTCACATCCCCCCAGCAACTGGCATTGTGGCTGCCTGGTGTTTGCATAAAAAAGTATCTGAAAGCATACACTTATGAAGAGGAGTCTTAGAAAACAAACTCCGGAACACACTGATCATGTGACGGACCAATCTGGCTGAAACCGTGGCCGCTGTGGTTTTTGCTCTGTTCGGAACAGTTTGCTATCCAAAGACATCATAACTAAGGCCCTCAGTACCACAACCTCAGTACCGGCGGATATCCGAAACACATTTGGAATGGAAGATTTGCGTCCTGGATGTGAAGCCAATCTATACAGTACTGTGACAAAGTCTTAGGCACCTGTAAAGAAAAATCTATAAAGAGAAGATGCTTTCAAAAATAGAAATTAAATAGAAATTAAAGATCCTAAATATAAAACATATAATTTAAAGAGCAGAAGACAGTGAAAATAACTACACAGAAATGTGACGTGTCACACACTCACCTTTCAGTTTGATTGTCCTTCACCCAGTTTAATTCCTTCTACACCCATTTCTGTTTCAGTTAATTGGACTGGATCCATCAGAGCATTATGTCATTGATCATTAGCATAAAAGGTATATTCACCTGAAATGTGGTCTATTACAAAAATGTTACTTTCTTCAACTAAAGTGTACATCATTCTTTCTAGTATTGCATTTTCTGACAAATTAAGGTTTGGAAATACAGTACATACATTGCTCTTTTCAAATGACACACTAATGCAGAACACAGTAACTGAATTATTACAACTAGACTAGAGTCAAACAATATCTACAGTAGGGTGCCTAAAACCTTTGCACAGTACTGTATGTATACTCACCGGCCACTTCAATAGGTACACCTTGCTAGTACCCATAAAATTTAACTCTCCATTTGTTTGTCCTGTTGGCACAAATTTAATGTATAGTGTTTTGAATTATTTTTTATATATATGTTTTTACTGAACACAGGAATAATACAGGGACAGTAACTAATTTCCGAAAATACACATAATTATTTTGTCTATAATATGCAATTTGTTGCTTGTTAGATATTGTGTAATGTCTATTTTGCTATTCTACTATTGTCTATATTTTGCATTATTTACAGTGGGCTCTGAAATTCCTGACACCACTGACTGGCAATGCACAAACAATACTGTAAAAAATAGAAACAATACAATTAAAGAGATAAACTCAAAATACCAACATGTGAGAAATACTGTACTTTATTACTGTATCAAATTGAATTTTTCCATCCCTGTATCCAATTTGCTAGTTCCTAACATTTACTAAAACACAGTTTTTGTATTTTAAGTAGTTTCAAAAAAGTTACATAGTGCAGGTTTAAAGCTGTGTGTCATAGATTAAGCAAGATGCAGGAAACATTACTCAGAGATTTTAGTAAATATTGACATTTTTTGCATATCATGCTACAGATACATGTATGTCATCTGAGTACAGTGAACTCATTGTCATGTTCAAGTAACCAGTTTGAGATGATCTGAGCTTTGGGACATGGTGCATTATCCTGCTGGAAGTAGCCATTAGAAGATGGGTACAGTGTGGTCATATAGGGGTGGACATGTTCAGCAACAATATGTATGTAGGCTGTGGCATTTAAATAATGCTCAATTGTTACTAAGGGGCCCAAAGTGTGCCCCGAAAATATCCCCCATACCATTACACCACCACCACCAGCTTAATCTGTTGATACAAGGCAGAATGGATCTATGTTATCATTGTTCACACCAATTCTGACCATGCCATCTGAATGTCGCAGCAGAAATCAAGACTCAGACCAGGCAATGTTTTTCCAATCTTCTGTTGTCCAGTATTCTATTGTCTAGTTTCCTGTTCTTAGCTGACAAGAGTGACACCCGTTGTCCTCTTCTGCTGCTGTTGTCCATCTGCTTCAAGGTTTCAATGTGTTTTGTGTTCAGAGATGCTCTTCTGCATACAGTAACTTGGTTGTAACGAGTGGTTATTTGAGTTACTGTTGCCTTTAAATCAGTCTGAACCAGTCTGACATTCTCCTCTGATCTCTGCCGTCAACATTGCATTTTCTTGCAGAGAACTGCCAGTCACGGTATATTTTCTCTTTTTCTGACCATTCTCTGTAAACCCTTAAGGTGATTGTCAGGAAAATCCCAGTAGATCAGCACTTTTGAAATACTCAAACCAGCCCATCTGGCACCAACAACCATGCCACATTCAAAGTCACTTACATCACCTTTCTTCCCCATTCTGATGCTTGGTTTGAAATTCAGCAGACCGTCTTGACCATGTCTACATGCCTAACGCAGTGACTTGCTGCCACGTGATTGGCTGATTAGATATATGCATAAACAAGCAGATAAAATATAAGTGGTTGATGAGTGTATATATACTGTGTATATGTACACATACAAATCTGGAAATAATTATGAGACCACTGCAAAATCTGTTTGGGTAAAATTAACATTTTGTTTTCCATAAACAACTGAAAACAATCTTGCCAATATCTAATAAAAATATAGTTATTGAGAGCATTTATTTGCAGAAAATGACAACAGGGCAAAATTACACAAAAATAATGCAGTGTTGTCAGACCGCATTTAATGCAAAGAAAATAAACAACACAATACTAAATGTGTTAACTTAGGAAGAGTAGCAAAGCTGAAATGCAGTGGAAATGTTTTTTTGGGGGGGATTAAGTTCATTGAGCCTTTTACCAAGACAACCAATCCTATTAAAAACTCAACCAATCAAAGAGTCACCCTATGAAAGACTCAACCAATGAATGACTCAACAAATGAACGACTCAGCCACTTAAAGATAGGAGTATATGGTTACATTAATCATCTGACAACAATCTGGCAACAGACTTAGATATTAAAATATAGTATACATTTTTTCAAGGGAGGGAAAGTAGCTGCGAATGTCACATCTATCCTACACCGGACCTAAACAGATTAGGCTTGTTATGATTACTAAAGTCATCATTTGAGCTCGTAAACTATAATTCATCGAAGATTATTAAATAAGTAGCATTCACCAGAGTAGTCTGTTCTCCATCATTTCAGACAGAGCAGAGACAATTTGTAAAGGCGTAAAGCAAAGAACAACACATGAACAGAATGTTATTCACACGCGTAGAATCTTTGGGAAACACAAGACATTTTGCAACACAAAAACAAGCAACCAAAAAAAATCTACAACAATGTACGACATATTAATTGTGTTTAAGCAATAGAAAAAAAATAGTACAAGGCTGTGGAACACCCATATAAGGATAGCCTGTCTACACTTAGTGCCAACTGTCACTGAGTATTCTATGCATAATAATAGGAGACACGTTAATGGATTTAAGAAAAAAACAAATTCTCTACACATTACCTAAAAGCTCAAATTAAGTGGCATAACAATGACCACACTGCTACTGTTCAATATAACAAAAATATGTTATTCAAGGAGTGAAATAATGGATTATTTGGTGTATTTGTCAGCCAAAACATACCCCAGCAGATTATTTATATGGTGGTTTCCTTGTCAACATGCAGGCTATTACACTATCACATGTAATTCAGTTTTAACAAATGTTTAGAATTGAAATTTACACTGGAAGTCTATGCATTATATATTACATCTAAAAATGAAATGCACTGTATTTATTAATAACCTTCATATATTGATTAAATAACAGATGTAGTGATTTAGGGTGCATTTGTTTGCAAACTCACTGACAGTCTGCTGTGGCAAAAATAATAGTAATGGTTTGTCTGATGGCACAAAATGTTATGATCATGTGACTTTGTTTGGGTACATTTAGTGGTCAAGGAAATGCTTTTTCTCCTTTTTACATTCCTGTAGCAAATTAAAAAGAGCTATACTGTATCAGGTAATTTCTGTAAACTGTATCTGTTGGTTATGGCAATGTCTTACTACCATCAGACTTTCTACTTCGTGACATGACACCATCGAATTATTACATTCGGTAAGCTATTTGAAACACCTTTAGGGGGAAAGAAGAATGTGATGCTGAGACCACAAAACAACCCATGCTGATATTTTAGTCTAAACTGTAGGCAGTGCTGTGGGAGTAGAGGAATGTGACCACAAGCCTTTTAGCTCCATGGCTGCAAGCCTTCCGTCCTAAGTCTGGGTCCAGGAATACGGACCATCACTAGACAGGTCCACTGCGTGACAAACCACACCCGACAGCCACCCACCCACAAACTAGAAAATGACAACCCTCCAGAGTGATGCTTGTTCAGGAGTCTCATTATAAGAGAAAAATTAGAGAGCTGTGATTGCTTCCAGCCTGAGTGTGGGCAGGCTGGGGACGTGTCACATTCATGTCACTAGTCAGGTTACCAGGCTGTCTGAATCTTAGAATCTTACCCAACAGCATCTGTCTCATAGCGCCACCTGCTGGGCCACAGGCTACAGGGGGAATTGTGGCTGTCACTCAAATCAGGGAATGCAGCAAGGTATCAGTTACACCACTCCAACAGTCTTGACAAATGGTCCTCATAAAAACAAAGAAAATCCTATTTAGAACCAGTGAACTGGGTAGTAAATACTCCAAGGACCTTCATATTACAAACCTTACACACTTTTTCAATAGCACTTACCTCATCAAAAAGATTATCCCGACATGCCACAATGTTAGCAACTATGTCCAGAAAATCTCGATCTCCTGTCTTCTCACCCAAATTATGTGTAATTCATGACTCAGCAATGAGGATGTTGATGCACCGGCTCCCTCTAGTGCCAGTTTCTTATCACACGCAATAACTAAAGCCAGGAAAATATTAAAACCTCATTTGAACAGTGCAATACAGACAATAATGTGTAGTAAATAACAATAACTATTTTCTTAAATATGTCAGCCCCACTTTACAGGAGAAGGTAAAATTATCAAGTGTTTCCTCACATTAAAAGTAGTTAATATGTCAAGAGAAATTTTTTTCTGATTTTAGAGAGCAATTACAAATCCAACCAAGTTAAATCTATGGAGATACTGCAAAAACCTATGAGCTGATGATGTTTTTGTTATATGGACAATTTCGACATACGCATCTTTTTTTTAAACGCTCATTATGTTATCCCGAGGTAAATAATTATTTGTATTAACCTAGGGTTTGTGTTTCCTTTGAAAATCGTGTGAGGGATGTCTACTAGATATAAAATGGATACTGTAGTCTATGTACTTCAGAAAATTGCCTTCAAGGGGGATCGGACATTAGTAGGGATTTGGTCATAATCGTGAAGCATTACACTCCAGCACACTAGGTGGCGGTGTATGAACCGTTAAGTTGTTTGCGATGCGCCAATAAAATCTAAAGAAGAAAGAGACGAAACATCAAATCCCAATGTTCAAATTTGTAATCACTATTTAGGCGGGCTGATTCTTCAACTAAGGTTGATAATCTGTTGATCACTGTCATTAACTGTTTAAATCTTTATGTCTACTTTTATGATAACGTCACTGAAACATTTGAGCAATAATATAATTTTGACCATCGCTAAAGAAAACAATACGAATATGGATCGACCATCGAGGTTGGTACTGTACACTAACGAAACAATATATATATTTGTTTAATTATAATGATGCTCAATTAATATATTGTTGCTATGCATCGTGTTATATTAACTGTAGTACTGTACCTACATGTGTGTTTTGACAGGAAGACGAAGCTTGTAAATTATTCAGATTGCATGGACTTGGATGACGGTAGGTAAAATAGAATCCATCGATTCGTAGTTTGCTGAAAAGTAACGTGTACAAGTTATTTTTAACCCTTTTTCCTTTCTATTTTATATAATTTTGACTGTATAGTGGGCAGTGTTTATGTTACAGGTCAGTTTGAGTACAGAAAGTAATAGCTATTCTAATAAAATCTTCTCAAGTAGCTTAGAAAGCCGTTTTTTCATGTGTTTTTAATCCTGAGTTGATCAAATGTTGAGACAAGTTTGTTATTTACCAAAATTCTTAATTAAATTGACTTCATTTGTTTTGCAATTTCTTTGTCCAACATCATATTACTGTATCTGACCATCACAGGGAAAACCTATAGTCATGTGCAAAGGTTTAGGCACCCCTGACAATTGCTTTGGATCAGCAATTTCATTTTGATCTATCAAATGACTGAAGGACACAGTAATATTTCAGTAGTGAAATTAGGTTTATTGGATGAACAGCAAATGTGCAATATGCATCAAAACAAAATTGCATAAATTTGGGTAGCCAAACAGAAATATCACATCTATATTTAGTTGATACTCCTGTAGCAGAAATAACAGCCTCTAGACGCTTCCTATAGCATGTAATGAGTGTCTGGATTCTGGATGAAGGTATTTTGGACCATTCCTCCTTGCAAAACATCTCTTGTTCAGTTAGGTTTGATGGTTGCTGAGCATGGACAGCCCGCTTCCAATCACCCCACAGATTTTCAATGATATTCAGGTCTGGGAACTGGGATGGCCATTTCAGAACATTGTACTTGTTCCTCTGCATATATGCCAGAGTAGATTTTGAGCAGTGTTTTGGGTCGTTGTCTTGTTGAAATATCCAGCCCCGGCGTAACATCAACTTTGACTGATTCCTCTACATTATTCTCAAGTATCTGCTGATATTGAGTGGAATCCATGCAACCCTCAACTTTAACAAGATTCTCAGTACCAACACTGGCCACACAGCCTCACATTATGATGGAACCTCCACCAAATTTTACTGTGGGTAGCAAGTGTTTGTCTTGGAATACTGTGTTCTTTTGCCGCCATGCATAACACCCCTTGTTATGACCAAATAACTCCATCTTGGTTTCATCAGTCCACACCACCTTCCTCTTCACAGAACTGTTTGTGGTGTGTGTGCAGAAAAGGCTTCTTCTGCATCACTCTCCCGTACAGCTTCTCCTTGTGCTAAGTGCGTTGAGTTGTTGAAAAATGCACAGTGACACCATCTGCTGCAAGATGATGTTATAGGTCTTTGGAGGTGGTCTGTGGGCTTTTTTTGACCGTTCTCACCATCTTTCACCTTTGCCCTTTGATATTTTACTTGGCACAATGGCCTGCCACTTCTGGCCTTAACAAGAACTATGCCTGTGGTCTTCCATTTCCTCACTATGTTTCTCACCGTGGACACTGACAGCTTAATTCTCTGCGATAGCTTTTTCTAGTCTTCCCCTAAACCATAATGTTGAACAATCTTTGTTTTCAGGTCCTTTGAGAGTTGTTTTGAGGCCCCCATGTTGCCACTCTTCAGAGGAGAGTCAAAGAGAACAACAACTTGAAATTGGCCACCTTAAATACCTTTTCTCATGATTGGATGCACCTGTCTATGAAGTTCAAGGCTTAATGAGCTCCCCAAACCAATTGTGTGTTCCACTTAATCAGTGCTAGGTAGTTACAGGTATTAAAATCAACTAAATTATAAGGGTGGCCAAATTTATACACCTCTCTAATTTCATTTTGATGCATATTGCACATTTTCTGTTAATCCAATGAACCTCATTTCACTCCAGAAATAAGTTGAAGGTTTCTCTCTAATCACGCTATCCCACTATTTTTAATGATGTCATTTAGATGAGGATTTTGCCTCTGTAAAAGCACCGCCAAGCAAAAGGACGAAGGAATGTGTGAAAGAACCTGGACAGGAGAAGAGCAAAAAACCTTCAAACAAGTCATCCAGTCAGGAGACTGGCTCACAGCTGACAGGCTTTAAGGACAGGTTGGAATTTGCCTCAGAAGCAACACAAGACAAAAGGTATCGTATTCTCAAACACTGTATCCATGTAAAACCGATAGGGAAGGGCACAGTTAATCATACATTGAAAATAAATGTAGTATTCAGTACTTGTGTGACTACCGTATTTACTTTCAAAGAAATACATAAACAGTTTTGAGACACATCATTACTATTTAGATTACCAGCTGTAAACCCTCACCCTAACCAACTAGAGGGATTGCTGTTGGTGTATTCCTAGAAGGTCTCCCGTGTTGTGAAACCCATGAGTCACAGATCACCACTCCCTCTTTCCAGTCAAATGAATTGGTAACCTAAAATCAACATATATTTAACATCTGTTTTTCAGAAAACCACTGGACGTCAAGCTGTATGAGAGAGATTTAGAAGCAGCTCTCACCTTGTCGTTACTCGAAACTGCGTTAATAAATGGGGAAAAATCTATTCATAAAGCAGGTTTGAAATTAATTTTATTTTTTCCTTCTTTAAATATGAAATACATTTCCAAATTGCTGTTTTACAGTCTGTTTGCTGTTTGGACATTTTATTAAATGTACACAATAGCTATATAGCCACAGAAGCCACTTTATCAGAAACTTCTGCAGTTGAATTTGGTTGTATTTTATTTCTTTTCAGAAAACAATGTCCAGAATCAACCACAGACTGGTGAATACCTGGATCCGTCATTACGCCTTTCCAACTGTAGTGTGGACGTTAACGTTTTGGGTGTGTATTTTTGGATTGTTGATTTTGTCTGCTAAAGATCCTGCAGCTTCTGGGCATGTGCTATCACATTCTGCATGTGTATTTATGCTCTTCAAGTACAACCCCGAACTGTAATCTTAGCAAGTACTGGTAGTTGACTATTAAAAGATAGATGCATCGAGCACCGAAGGAGATTGGGACTCAAAATAAAGTGTACGTTTAACAAACAATAATATTCCAATATGTAATTGCCAAAATTATTTAATACATTATTGACACCCGTGCAATGATGCCAACACAGACCAATTGTTTATGCTCAACCTTAGTTAGGGTGTCAATAATTTCACATCGCACTGTATGTAATGATTGGATTCTGTGATACTGCTTTTCACAGAGACTTACAGCCGATGCATATGTTATTGAATCATCTCCGTAGGCCTTGACCAGATCACCAATGACAAGGAATCCCCTTCTGCCCCTTTCAGACCGAAGAAAACCGCTTCCAAGAACACGAGGCAATGCAGTGACATGACACAGGATGACAACAAGGACTATCAGCCCAAAGAGACATCAGGTTGTCATAGTAACACAATATCAAGCTGTAGGCTCTTTGTGTTTCCACGTTCCAGGTGTGTTTATTGACAGACGTTTGTGCTATACTGGAATAATGTCTATTTCTATTTAGACTCGGAAAGCGATGCTGATTTTAGTGATCCAGACGAAAGTGACGATGAGTTCACAGTAAAGAAACCAGAGAAAAAGAAAGTGCTGATAAAAGAGCGGCCCTCCAAGAAGGAGAAACCAAAAGGTCAAACACGGTCTGCCTCAAAGAAAGAAAAACAACCATTAAAAGCATCAAAAACTGAACTACATCTTGCAGGTACAATTTGAAAAAACAACTTAATGGGAATCTAATGCTAACAAATAAATAAATTCCTAAAAAGATTAAGTAAAATCTATATTTTCTTCATCACAGGGATGCCAAATATAAAAACTCCCATACTAGGCAGAAGTCCGACTGCTGCCAAGCCTGCCCATGTGACTAAAAGGCCTCCTACCACTCCTCCTGTTTCTAGACCTGCAGTTTCTGGTAGTCCAGCAGGGGGCAGAATACCCAAGTGGAATCCTCCAGGTAATACTAAAGGAGGTAATCATGATCTCAAACACACATGTAGACATACATTTTTGGAAAAATTATCCTAAAAAATGTCTGAAATAGTCTTAATTTCGTTTTCTGAATTGAATGCCTAAAATTGTCTTAAAATGTCTTAAATCTGGTTTTACAAGTTCTTAAAAAATTGCAACATTCATGTTATATTTGTTCCATTGTATTTTGTTGATGGAAGCCATAAGTTCTTTCTCTGGGTAACATTTTAGTTTAGTAACTGCTGCAGACAGTAATAGCAGGTGATTGCAGCTGCTCACAGCAACTCAGCTACTTTGTTCCTTAGCTAGCTTATCAGCCTCGTCTGTGAGTCTTGTTCAGGATATTTTTATTTGTGTCCTTGCAGTGTCATTAAACATATTTCTTGTGATCAGTAATAGATTGCAAAAATAAGGACCCACTGTCATTGAGCAGTTAATCTCCACAATCTCGTTCTGTGTTTCATTAGCGCAGGTGTAGTGCGAGAGCCATCTCTTACTGTTGAACAATTCCTTTTACTGATTCAGGAGCCAGGCGTTGTGGTGTTATTAGCCAAGCTTTGTGGAGTTACTTCCATTCAGTCTTTGTTTCAACTGCTGTTTTTGATTCTACTGGAGATTTCATTAAGCACAGTATGTGCGCACATAAATGCTGCAGGCAAAAGAGATAATAAGTTTAGAAGTGTTAATTTATTTTATATAATGAATATAAACAGCTTACTTGCAAATATAATTGAAAAACATTGCTTTCTAATCCAATCCAAACATACTAATGAACAATTGTTCAACCTCACCAAAGTCAGACATTGCATTCCAACAAAAGTTTGGAGTTGCAAAACATAGCAGAGAACGGGAACCAACCACAGTGGTAGTCACAGTATTCTGGCTAACTACTCATGCCACCATACAAGTTAACATTAGCCTATTAAGCCAAAACATCTTCCTGCCAGATACTGGTAGTCTTCCAAATATCATGAATAGGCCTATTTCTTGAATAGTATTGTTTGTTGATGATACTCCGTCACAATAAATCAAATGATTAGCAATGAATGTAATAGATGTGTTACATGACTATGCTAATACAACAGAGTCAACAGATTCAGAGCATTGGTGAAAAAACATCCTGCTAGCTAGCCCTTTTTTTTAACTTCAGCAGATGGTAAAGCTATTATGTCTAATTTTAACAAGATTATCAGTCATCGATTTATGAGGAATTTGTAATGATATTACATAGGATAGTAGGCTGTAGTACTAAATGGTATAGTAGTAAGAAGTCTTAATGTCATCAAACCTGTAGACAATCTGTATCCTACATCTTGTTATCAGGTCAAGTTGGAAGAAGTCCTGGCTCCTCACAGCATGCCCAGGTGACATCTCCTGGTCAAGGTCTAAGGCTTGGACTTTCTCGCAATGTGCGGGTCAAACCGCTACACCCCAATGTAGCCATTCACTGAGCCCATTCTCCATCCATCTGTCAGAGAGGGCTTCACTACGTAACTGGTAGTTGTCTATATGATTCTAGAATCTTCTAGATCTGTGTACTTTAACAAGAGACATTGAAATTAAATTACTAGTGTCATTATTACAATTTTTTATAATATGGTAGATTTTGAACCATTTGTCTGAGAGGTTCACTTTAGTTTAACCAAATATGTTATGATGTAATTGGCATATAAGAAAGGGCAGGGTAAATGTTAAGACATCCAAAAAAAGCAAGATTGCAAAAAAGATATCTATGCAAGCCATGTACATACTTAATATTTGCTCTAAATTAAAGTGACTGCTTTAACAATGGCTGAACCCCAACTGCTATTAGGCCTACAGCCAATCTTTTACATTTTCTAACAGATTTGTGTAATTTTTCTGTTTTATTTTCGCACTGAAACAGTTAAGAATGTGTGTATACTGCTCTACATTTATTTTAAATTAGCTGCTGCTTCTTAAAACATAAAATGATCATTGTTAAATAATATTATTTTTATGAAAACTGTATATTTATTAGGTTCTGTGGATTTTTGTATTTGTGCGTTTGGGAAAGCTTTGTAAAATTGTGTAAATAAAATATTAAAGATTCAATAGAAACAAGGCAAAAGTAAGCATGTCATTCCCAATAATGATTAAACTCCCCCATTGGAGAAATTAAACATAGGCATATTATAGGGCCTCTTCGTAGTTGTTTAATACCACATCTCAATTCAATGTAAAAAATGGACCAATAGCTGGTTCAGGAGATTGTCTTCAGACATTGACTTTTGTTTGCTTAATGCTATTGCTAGCATTTTTGTCATACAGCATTTGCATGTTTGGTGTGAAAACAGAGATGCATACAAGGGGAGGCACCTCATACCCACGGTGAAATATAGTGGTGGGTCAGTGATGTTTTGGTGTCTCTGGGAACATTCAGTGCCTTCGCTATCTTTTTGTATCGATTTCCTTGTTTGTGAAGGGCGATAAGCTCTTAACGTTTTGGACAATTCTTATGTCTTCAAACGTGACACTCAACAAACCCTCAGCCAGTTCAGGTATTTCAAGCACACCTGGTGCAACTAATGTACAACACTACTGACCCAAAAGCACAAGAATGGTCACAGCTTCATTATGCTCAAAATCATTTAAAGAAACCAGAAAGGCTTTGAGATTCTGTTCAGTGGAGAGATGAAACAAAACTGGAACTTTTCAGCACGATGGATCAGTGGAATATCTGGAGGAAAAAGAATGAAGCATACACTGAAATGAACACTCTGCCCACAGTCAAGCATGGTGGTGGCTCTATGATGCTCTGGGGCTGCTTTGCATCCTCTGGCACAGGAAACTTGCAGCGTGTGGAAGGCAAGATGGATTCATTGAAGTATCAGGAAATCCTAAGAGAACATCTTGCTGTCTTGTGAGGAAGCTAAAGCTTGGGTGTAATTTCACCTTCCAACAGGACAGTAATCCCAAGCATAATTCAAATGTCACTGTAAATCCTAAAAAACTGATAGAAAATCACAAAGCACCATTATTTTAAAGCTTACACTTTTATCATGAGAGATAAAAATCCACTTGGTCACATGAAAATTTGTGTTGAATTGTTTTCTAATGTTTTTTTAAATTTAGCATTTCTTTGTTTTGATTTGAATGGGGATAATATACATATATTTACAGTTGCTACCCATTTTCTCTCTTACCTTATTAAACATACCAGACACGATAGTAACCAGTGGTGTACTAAAGAGGTCATAGTTGATGATATTTCAGTGGGCTCTGAGAGGAAGAGGGCCCTAGAATTTAAATAATGTAAAATGTATTATATCAATGGTGCCTAGAATTAAAATAATGTAGAATGTATTATATCAATGGTGCCTATTAAGGTTTACTTTCATGGGGCCTGGAAATCCTGGTTACGCACCTGCTTAAAAATTCAACCTACGGTCATCTAGAATTCCTACAATCAAT
Source organism: Umbra pygmaea (assembly GCA_016801145.1). NCBI lineage: Eukaryota > Metazoa > Chordata > Actinopteri > Esociformes > Umbridae > Umbra > Umbra pygmaea. The sequence continues at coordinate 24,697 of JACXGM010000508.1, forward strand.
TTGGAAATGGGTGGCCTGCATATTTGCTCCAAACAATGCCTAAGGCCCCTAATAAAACCCCATGGTGATCGCACTCATATTGAATACAGCAAGGTCTATCACAGGAAGAAGGTAAGCTTACAGTCAATTTGAAGCCTACCCCTGCTTCTCTGTCTTATGCCAACTAAAATAGACACTGAAGATTGATCTCTAATTAGCGCATGCAGTCGCCACAGGCTGAAATCTATGCAGTACTGCAGTGACATTCCCTAAGAAATGAACGATGTTGGTACACTCTGTCACTGAAATCTGCAGTACATGGTTTTTAGCACAATAATTTACAGGAAATATGGAATGATAATAAATTAAGAAAAGGAGACTCCCTGATTCCGTGTTGCTAGCCGCCTACCAGTAACTAATGAACAGAAGGCTGTTGCCACATTTTGCAGTTTGATAATAAGCTAATTTTAGCCAGAAGCCATGGCCAGGAATATCTGAGAAACATAAAGAATTTCTGAATTCCCTCTCAACGTCATCAACTCAATACAACATATCAGTGCTTCTAGAGATGTAATTTTGCAAGCACTTTTTGATCAGATGTCTGATTAAGGGCACTGCTGGATACGGCACGTGCCGTGTGAACTCAGCCAGGGCTGATGATCAAAGAGCACAAGCACTGCAATAAATCAGTAGCACTATTATGCAATGCCTTGAAATTAATTCAAATAGACCTTCAAATGTTACTTTAAAATTGGATCATGTATCAATTTTGAGAAAATCTCGGTTTCATTGATGCCTATTGGATAAAAACACTCAAATATTCACATGGTACATTTTGATTCAGGTGATATTCAGCTGTAGATTGTTCTTAAAAGAAAATATTCTTAAGACAAATGCCTCTTGGCGATGGTATTGGAGCACAATTAGACCATTGAGAAGGTCAAATAAACCTTTATTTTCTTACGTGGCTGACAAGGAACCGGACAAGATGGGGATAAATCAGTGCAGCTCACTTTACACTGCATGGGCGATAAAGAGTGTGACTGCTTAGATTGTAGACAATGCAACAAGTCACGTTTAACTTAAGTGTGTTAAGTTAAAGGCATTGTTCTCTACAGATTGGTAGATAGTAGCCTACTAGTCAATATACAGTGCATCCAGAAAGTATTCACAGCGCTTCAATTCTTCCACATTTTGCTATGTTACCCTTATTCTGAAATGGATTAAATTTATTATTTCCCTCAAAATTCTACAAGCAATACATCATAATGACAATGTGAAAGAAGTGCATTTGAAATCATAGCAAATGTATTAAAAATAAAAACTGAAAAAAGCACAAGTATTCACAGCATTTGCCATGACACTCAAAATTGAGCTCAGGTGCATCCTGTTTCCATTGATCATCCTTTAGATGTTTCCACAATCTGATTGGAGTCCACCTGTGGTAAATTCACTTGACTAGACATGATTTGGAAAGGCACACACCTGTCCCACAGTTAACAATGCTTGTCAGAGCACAAACCAAGCCATGAAGTCCAAGAAATCGTCTGTAGACCTCTGAGACAGAATTTATCAAGGCACAAATCTGGGGAAGGGTACAAAAGAACATCAGCAGCATTGAAGCACAGTTGCCTCCATCATCCATTAATGGAAGTAGTTTGGAACCACCAGGACTCACCCTAGAGCTGGCCCGGCCAAACTGAGTGATCGGGGGAGAAGGGCCTTAGTCAGGGAGGTGAGCCCAACAAAATTACCTCCAGTGGGCTCCTGGTGTATGTGTTTCTGACCAAACTGTCAGAGAGAAACTCCAGGAGGGTGGCATGAGGGCCTGACATCCTCTAGTGGGACCTGTGTTCACAGCCCAGCTCCATGCAGCTCAATTGCCATTTGCCAGAGAACTACAGAATTGGCAGGTCTGCCATTGGTGCTCCGTTCTCTTCACATATTAAAGCAGATTCACACTGAACACATGATGGACGTGAAAGAATCTGGAGATGCCATGGTGAATGCTATGCTGCCTGCAACATCATCCAGCATGACTGGTTTGGGTGTGGGTCAGTGATGGTCTGGGGAGGCATATTATTGAAGGGTTGCACAGACCTCCACATGCTAGACAAAAGTACCCTGACTGCTGTTAGGTACTGGAATCATGTGAAATACTCAGACCCCATCGTCAGACCTTATGCTAGTGCAGTGGGCCCTGGGTTCCTCCTGCTGCAGGACAATGCCCAGCCTCATGTGGCCAGAGTGTGTAAGTAGTTCCTGGGTGATGAAGGCATTGATGCCATTGACTGGCCCTTAGGTTCTCTAGATCTAAATCCAATTGAGAACCTCTGGGCATTATGTATCGGTGCATCTGACACAACCAAGTAGCTCCACAGACTGTCAAGGAGCTCATAGATGCCATGATCCAGGTCTGGGAAGAGACCCACCAGGACACCATCTGTCGTCTCATCAGGAGCACGCCCAGATGTTGTCTGGAGTGCATACAGGAACAGGGGGGCCATACACATTTCTTAGTCACATTAGAAGTTGTAACAGCCTGTGATATCAATTGTTTAGGTACTTTCATTATCGGTGTGAGTTTGAATCCAGCCCTCAATCGGTTGGTAATTGTGGTTTCCATGGACCGTTGTTACGTCATTTTTTTTCTCAACAAATTACAGAATGTACACTCAAGATTTTAATCTTTAATATATTTTCGTCACCGAGCTTTGTACAGTATATTGAGACTTGACGCTGAATACCACATCACCTTGGTGTCTCTATATTGTGTAATAGCAAAAACATGGATAATATATCAACATGTACAGACATCCACTGGGTAGGAAAGAAAATAAAATGGCTTTTTACAGTTAGCAGTAGACAAGTATGGTCACAGTCTCACAGAATTACTCTAATTGACATTGGAAAAAACATTGATAGCAAATTCAAACAAAACTGTATAGACAGTGATTAATCCTAATTTCCATTGACCAAAAAATTGACATTTTAGATGCAAAGATTGCCCACAAAATTAGGTTTATGCTGTTTTTGAAAATCCTAACCAACTTTGCATCTGGAATGTTCTACCAGTGGACATTTCCAAGTCAAAGTTGAGCTGGTATGGCATTTTAAAATACAAACTTGGAATCCCAACATGTTGCTTTGGAACTTCCACACTGCTCAATACATGTTATAAAACCACAACCAATCGTGTCTACCCTCAGGGATGACTAATCAATGTAGGATTCACCGAATCAACCACTTAAGCGTGGGTATGGATGAATCACAAAAGTGTATGCCTTTCCACAGATATCTTAAAGAATGCACTTCCAAATAGGTACTGTAGTAGGCTCAAACTTATTTTGCCTTGTGTCATTTGTTTTAATTTACAATTAACTTTCAATTATGTGTGCGCGCGCCTTCTTATAGGTGAATGTGGGCTCACCTAGCTGACCCAAGGGTGTAATTTTACAATTTAATACATTTTACATTCGTTTTGTACAATTTAAGGTGAAATACATATGATTTCTGATGTAATGCATTTTAAATAGGGCTATATATGTTACAATAGTCCATGTTTAATTTGGTCATGTTAATAGTAAAATTCGTGGGAGGCTAAATGAAGTAATCATTAACCTTATTCGTGTGGTTGCTTTTCAGTAGCTCCTCTGCGTTTCAGTTCCCCCGCAGTCTGACACGTGAGTATTGAACTAGTGTAGTTTCATCTCATTCTCCTCCACACTGACATCGAAGACTGAACTGAGGAATTTAGGGGACTATACATAATGTCATATACAGTAGACTGGTTAGAAACAGTATTTTTTAATACTAGGTCAGAAATTATCTTTGCTAAATTACTTGGTAATTCTGAATGGCTATACTGGCTATAACTTTTTTCATCGACAGTACAACGGTGATTCTCGCTTTGGAAAGTTAAGTCGTGCCAATTGAGTCTGAGGGACTGTGGACGTGTAAATACTGACAAACGTTCTTTAAGGGGAATACTTTGTGTGGAATAAACTGTGGCACATTGGCCGCAGAACACCTTTAACACTTGCTCTCCAACGACGTCAATAGCGTAACAGCGGTCTCGTCATAATCTTCGGCTGGTTAAGTATTTTCCTATATCTATGGGTTAATTGCATACATTTTCGTAAACCTGTTCTGGAATGATTTATATTTATGCACTCACGTGGACCAACTTTTGCATCTCCTGCACATTTTGAGACTTAGTGATAATTGGAATTCACACCGGTTTAAACGCAATGTTTCCAGAAATTAATATCAAGGTGAGTTTATTGTTAGTGATGGGCAAATTAACCTTCATTGTTGTTCTTCTAGCAGCAGGAAATAATGCTGGCAGCACTAACTCAGGTTGTATTTTTCTAAATACAGGCCGCATTGAAATTGTAACACGTTGCAAGCACAGGGAGAGCATCCGGTTTGGCAAATTGACGCGAATGTGGAAGTGCCTTAAACCTGCATTCTATCTGAATTCCAGCTGGGGGCGATACGTCTGGTTGCAAAAGTGCTCGGTTTGAGAGACACGTACGTCTCACTTGATTATTACCTCAGTAATCATTTTCATAATGAGTGTATGGTCTCAATTGCTAGATTTAAGCCTTCGGCAATTCATCATGATTTTCATTTTTTAACTATGGTCTCATTGATTAAAAAATCTGTGATAAAGCAAAGGGGCGTTTAGGGCGTGGCTATGGCATTCGGTTGTATGACAAGACACTCAAAGGTGTTGGCACTTCAGTTTTTCCGGTAAGTAACGTTACATTTTGTTTTACATTTTGTTTTAATACTCCTTTTCTTTAGCTTCCCAATAAATATCAGTTAGCTTGCTAGATTACTCCTCCCTCTCGTTTAAAATCGTCACATCCGCAACCAAGATGTCTGCGCCCGTAACGGCAAATTCGATGACCCAAATCATATATTCACAAACCTAATGGGTGACGTCCCACATGGCTCTATCCAGTGATTATACAATCTATGGTTGCAAGGAATTCCAACAATGGGCTTTATTTTAAAATAGAAAATCCTGAGTGCTGCCAACATATTTTGCTGCTAGAAGAACAGCATTGAAGGTTTGTTTGCCCATCACTAAAAATTATAGAAGCTATTTTCTTTTCTTGAGGTTGTTGGCTACACATTGTTTTAGGTAATTTGCTCTATTTGCTGTATATTTGTTTGTATACAGAATAGGCTAGAGACAGAATGTGCCAGGGTGTTTGAGAACATAATTAGAATGAAATATTTTGCTTCATAGCCCCACATATCTTTGTATCTATGCTTGAAAACCCCTGATCTACACCTGTTGTGATGAGGAGCATCAAAATGGTATACATTTAAAAATCCACTGTACATCCTAGAATCAGGAATGAAGGGGTATCTGGCTTTAATTCGCTTGTTCATTGGCTCAACTCTCAGTGTCTGTTTGCCATGCTGGCCAGACCCTATCTATTGTTATTGTAGGATTGTCTGAAGCTTTAAAGTTCTGGGCTGGTGGTGAAGCCAGGCTGGGTGTATCTGAGAGGTTTGGCGCAGGCTGTGTAGCTAACATGGGTGTATTGGGGGTAAAAGTCATTGATGGCACCATCCATCACAATGTCTTACATTACAGTAGTTATCACATCTTTACATTGCATGTTTTTATTTTAAATTTTACACTGGTGGGGGCACATGTGTGTGTGTGTGTATATTGACTCACATGTAAGAGTGTGGCCATGTAAATACCTCTGTTTATCTACATGTAGGTGTGTATGAATCAATCAGCGATTACATGTTCTCTTTTTAATCCCTACAGACAGGGAAGCCCGACGCCAACTCCCACCAACACAAACTCAACCCTGACCGCACACACTTTGGATCGAGCCGGGCTCAGCTTCAGCAGCAGGTAAACACACTCTGTGGTCCTCTACTATGCTGCTGTTGTCTGTGGCTGTGTGGGTGAATATCTATGACCGATTTGACCTAGAGTACCGTGACTAGTATGAACTGAACCTCTACAAATAAGTGGGTGATTATCTGCAGGTAGTAAAGACGCAATGCCTGTGTAATGTAGACAGATCACATTAATATCATCATAATAGATATTTTCAACAAGATTTTGACAACATGCTGTGTAGACAGGTTTTTTTACTCTGCCTTGTAATTCCGGTGTTCACTGGCCTTCGTTAATATTGGGACCCTTTGGTAAATACAGCTCTGCAAAAAAATTAAGAGACCTGTTACGAATGGGATAGTGGTGCAGGGATAAACTGGAGACACAACAGAACTACCCGGCTTGATTATGATCTTGTCCAAAGCCACTGTCACCGCCCACAGCCCACCTGGCTGTCCTTGTTCCTGTAAACCTGGTGGTGCAGCCGATCTGGATCTGTCTAAATACTGGACACAGCCCACATGAGGATCCGAACCCTCAGACAGTGTTGGGCACTTTTTTAAAAGTTAAGGTAGCGAAAGTAATATAGTAATATAACAAGTAATATAACTAATTACTTTTGAAAGTAAAGAAATATTATTACTTTTCAAAGGAGTAATAAATAAAAAGTAACTAATTACACTTCCTGAGTAATTTGCCCAACACTGCCCTCAGCTCATGCCCCAGGACTACTCACACGACCTTAATGTGTACTGATAAACAACTGGGCCTTAATTGGACATGCACTCTTAAACTTTAAAACCCGGCATAGCCAGAGGAGGAATGGCTACCCCACTGAGTCTGGATCCTCTCTAGGTTTCTTCCTGGGAAGCAAATTACTGGGGATTTTTTTCTAGCCACTGTGCTTCAATTTCACATTGTTGCTTGCTCTTTTGGGGTTCTAGGCTGGTTATCTGTAAAAGCACTTACCGGTAGTATAAAGGTTTGTATAAAATACATTTTTCTGATTGATTGATTGAGGAGCGAAGGGAATAAATGAAAACGTAAGTTATTTTCGAAAATACTTTCATAAAAAGAACAGGGCTTTGGTGAGCCAAAACATATACACTAAACATCACCGAAACACAGTGACAGCTACATAAAACAATAGGACAATGACTGACACCAAAGAACACAAACACAAGAATGTAAATATGATAGTAAATGACTGAAATGGAACCTGGTGTGTGTTGTTGACGGAAACAGGCAATCGATTGGGTGGATGAGAAGATTTCAAAAATAAGTCCGGGTTCACAGAACATAAAAACTGGAGTTGGTGGGCTGGCGCCACCAACTCATGCACTCCAGGAGGGGGCAACTTTTAGAGACACCCCCCAAATGCATGGCTCCAGGCAAGAGGGTAATCCTGATGTCACCAACCGAAGCAGAGAAGGAAGGGAGGGGGGGCTGGAGGACCCGGCACAGAGGGTGGATCCACAGGCTGATGTTCCCCATCCAGAGGGCATCCTCGGCACCACCGCCTGGAGCAGAGAAGGGACTGGGGAGGGCCCGGAGGAACCCGCTTAGCGGGTCAGCGGAACAGGCACCAGCTGAGTGGGTGGAGTTGCTGGCACAGGCTGAGTGGGCGGTGCAGCTGGCACCAACAGAAGGGGTGGAGCTGCAGGCTCCAGCATTGGGGGCGATGCTGCAGGCACCAGGGGCCTCATTTATAAATCTTTGCGGTGGATTTGCGTCAGAAGTGGCGTACGGATGAAATATAAAACCGTGCGCACGCACGACCTACGCCGTTTTCCCTTTATAAATCACAACTCTAAATGTGGCGCAGCTTTTGCGGCTGCATGTCTCGCCTATAATTGCCCATAAATAGTCAGTGAAACGCCCCGAAATTAATTTGAGAAATCATGGCAAACAGAGAGAGGAAAACCAAGAAAAGAAACTTCACTCAATGTGAAGTAGAAAATGTTGTTGGCGAGGTGGAAAAGAGGAGGAAAATGTTGTTTGAAGGGCAAAGTGTGCCTATTACCAATGCCGAAAAGGCGTTGGAGTGGCAAAAGGTTGCAGACGGTGTAAGAAAGTCGGACCGTGGCCTAAATAAAAGTGGTCAGATATCAGTCGATGTCAAAGCGTCTGGCGCTTAATCGCGAAAGTGTGTCTGCCACGGGTGGGGGAAAATTGGTTACATTACAGCAACATGTCTGCATCAAATTATTTGGACATTGATTGAATGAAAATGCTTTCGATTAATGAAAGCATTTTAATTCTCATTTGGTGCCCTTATTATGGCAACATGAGTGCAGTCAATAGCACCGATTACATATGGGAAACCGGACATAGCTGTTAATTGCACTTTTTGTTTGCCTGTTCACCCGCAGTGTAAGAAAACGTTATGTAATCATGCGACACACCAATTACACCTTTTAACACGTCTGGCATAACCCGGCTAAGGGTTGGCTTTGAAATCCCAGACCTATCAGCCAATTCCCTCTGGAAAGTGCCAGTCGCCAGGAATCCAAGTGTTGTAAGGACTTGAAGTGGGACTGGCATGGCTTGGTTTCTCCGAGTGCTCCTCTGTAACGCTGGGCCCAATAGAGCACAGAGGTCCAACAGGACGCCCCGAGGAAATCGGAACCGGCTCATAAGCCACTTGTCCTCATTTGCCAGCAAGTCTTCTTGCTGTCTGACAATGCGTTCCCTCTGAATCCTTCCATTTGCCACATCTTCTAACAGCGCAAGATCAGCCATTGTGTGTCATTACGCATTGGGTTGGCATTATGGCTTTTTATGACCATGCAGGTGATTGTATCTGATCAGATCGGTATTCATGTAATTGCAAATGGAATTATGCGCAAATGGAATTAATTCCAGCTTTCAAAATGGTTAAGACATCCGTCACGATGGAACAATTGATGGATGGAAATGAAACGGACTAACGGCATATAGCCTACATGAACACCACGATTCCGTAGTTGATGACATTTATGAACACAACTTTCCCCAGTTGGTCAATAAAGACATCTATCTAATCTAATGTATGTCTGCTCCGCCAGACGGACGCATCGACAAGGATATGTTTTAAACATTATTTTGTTTACCGTATTATTTATGAGGATGAATTACATAACATGGCAATATAATTACAGAACATGTTTGAGTGTTCTTTTTGCACATATGTCTTCGTTTGCATTTAAGTTGGCTACAATCTTGTTTTATTTAATTTGTATTCCACCACAGGCTGTTGATTGTAAGAATGGCTTTGTGAAATGTTCATATTATTAATGAGAGGCAGTATTTGGATTTCGTTTAGCTACACAACGGTCTGCAGTTTCAGATAGCTTCACGTGTTTCACACATCTGCCGGCAGGGTCGCCATTTCTCATTTCACCCGTTTTTGTGCGTACGCATGGGTCAGAGTTTCCGTGAAGGACCGCACATTTTCCCGTCAAGTTTGCTTTTTATAAATCCCAATTATTTTGCGTAGAGAGCGGCGTACGCCTTCTTTTGTGCGTACGCCACGTTTATAAATGAGGCCCCAGCTGAGGCTTATTGGGCGGAGCCCCGGTCTCAGGTGCAGTAAGCGGTGCAGACAACACCAGCTGAGGTGTAGGAGGCAGAGCCCTGTCTCAGGTGTGGGGGGGCAGTATAGCCAAAATGAGGAGTGGAGCCCCAGCTAGCGGATTGTTTATCATCTTGAATTTTCATTCAAAATTTTCTAAAAATTCAAACCATTGAAAAATTCAAACCATTACAATGATTGAACAAAAAAAATGAAATAAATATTTTTCTCCAAAACCTATGTGCCACAATTATTGACACCCCTAGAAATGATTAGGAATGACATCTCACTAAACTACGTTAAAAAATTTAAAAACTAGAATTTTACGTTAATAAGTTCACCAGAAAGAGTAGGGACACTTAAGTGGTAAGACATGACATCCTTTTCACTTGGGTATAAATATGAGGTGACACACAGGCCAAATTCCCATAGCCATCACTACGGCAAAGACCTGGAAATACAGTAATGATGTGCAACAAAAGGCTGCACAACTCAGGAAATGGCTGTAAAGAAATCGCTCAATGGTTACAAAAGCCCATTTCCACAATAAGGTCAATCATTAAGATGTGTCAAGCCACTGAGAGGTTAACAACACCCTGGAAGACAATGTGTGTTTATACTGACTCCATTCACAGTTATTGAGTCTCCAAGGATCACAGCTGGAGAATTGCAGAAGTGAGTTGGGTCTTGGGGTCAGAAAATCTCAAAAAATATGATCAGACAGCACCTACTGTACAGTACATAACCACATAGCCACTCTGTTCCTTATCTCCAATGTGATTTATGGCTTTGGATCTTTGATGTTTTGGGGCTGTTTTTCTTCCAAAGGCAGTGGATAATTCAAGAACCAGCAATATTAAATCAAAGCCTGAATGCCTCTGCTAGGAACTTAACACCCACAGCCCAGTTTATCTTCCAGCAGGACAATGATCCAAAATACACCTCACAATCAACACAAAAAACTGACCACAGAACCAAGGTGTTGCCATGGCCACCCCAGTCTTCTGACCTAAACCCCATAGAAAAGGGTTACTAGCATAGTATTCTGTTTATTACTGTATTCCTTATAATTATTCATTTTTACTCAGTATTGTTCTCTTCATCAGATTATTACTTTCATATATACTGTATTTTGAGTGGAACATTTTTTGTGACTTAGTTTGCCTGAAGTAAACAATCTTTGTACTGAGGACAGAACAGAGCAGAAAGAGGTTTCCTTAATCACCTTCTCAAAATTATTTCTCTCAGTTACTGCATACTAATGCAGATAACGTAACTAGGAGTCTATCCTTTGCCAGCCTACAAAGAAACTGTCTCCATTGTGCACATCCAATCATTCTCTGTTTTTGACCGTGGCAGAGTAAGATGTCTTATGTTATCATTTCAGGTGTGGGGAGTGTTCTCTCCTCCTTAGTTCAGAAGGATCAAGACTGTTTTTCATGGGAATTTATAAATTAATAAGGTCTCAAGGTCAGGTTGACCCAAGTTGATAGAATCACATTGTCATCCAGTGGATAGGGAATCTATCCTGTGTGACATCATATAATTAATTATTCAACATTTGATTAACCATGGAGCAATGTATTATTGATGTTTTGTATTTGAACACGTAATGTTTTGCATTAATGTCTAACCTGCATGTTTCTGCATGTTTCTAGTTGTAATTGATGTCTGTCTGGGCCCAGATATTATTTTCTATAAACGTATTAACTACAGACTTAGTCTCAAGTGCTCATTCTGCATCCTAGTGGTCCACTCAAATTGATTAATTATTGGGTATTTAGACAAAGTTGTTTAGGATGTTCATTTAGAACTGATGCTTTAACTTGTGTAACATCTATGGGAATTTATTAATATCAAATATAAAAATATGTATTGTATTGGGAGACATATTGTACATGAGTTGGTGTACATATTGTTAAACATAGATTGTGTTAATTTGTCTTTTAAAGTACTTTATTACCTAAATAACATCAGATGTGTATCAAGGGTGTGGTCTATATATTACTTGTATACTGTTCTGTGTTTTGATTGTTGAGTTAAAGAAGGCATGAGGGCCGAAACGTTATCAAAATAAATTAAGATGTACATATAGAGCCAGAGTGTGCTACACTTTCCTAGTTTAGATGCTACACTTTCCTACTTTAGATTACTCATCCGGATAACTTACAGAAGTTTGGCATATCAATTAAACTTCAACAAAATGATGCAAGTAATTGTCACACACATAACATAAAAATCAATAAATACCTTTTTTAACAGCCACAGGCCGATTGAGACTACAAGCATTGGCTGTTTTTTATCTAGTTCAAATTTTGTTATGTAATACCACCCAAAGGTGGAGAAAGTACTGAGTACAAATACTTTTAGTTACTTTTTTGAGTTACTCTGAGTTCACAAGGTTTGGGAAGTTTCTACTTAAGACCAAAATGATCAACTAAAGGGACTTCATATCTTAAGTTACCTGTAAAACAAATAGAAAGAGTGAAGAAATTACCAATCATGGTCACTGGAAAGATATGAACTCCCTTTACCTGATCATTTTGGTCTTTAGAAGGGACTTCCCAAAACTTGTGAACTCAGAGTAACTCAAAAAAGTAACTAAAAGTAATTGTACTCAGTATTTTTTCTACCTCTGATGATACCACCTGCATCATCGCTGTGGAATTCAATACGATTTCCCTCTAATTTAGTTTAATTGTTCAACCTCTTTGTTCTGGCTGTAGAATTGTGGAATAGGCAAAGGCACCCTGCCTCAGCTTGATTTTAGGCCCTTGGTATTGAAGAATCTCCATTCAAGCATCCTGTCCCACACCACAACAAAAGGCCTGAGGAAGACTAATGAAAGTCCAGGTACCAGGCACCAGGTCAGCTTCAAAGTGAGTCCTTGTTTCAGATAGGCTAACCTCTTTTAGCCTTGTATCTTCAATCAATGCACTTTTGAGTAATTATAGTTTGTTTACCTGCATGGTGATGTTGCGATTTATAGGATGAGAGTTCACGCAACCCCACAGTGGAGACAGTACAAGAGTCTATCAAGAGCAGGAACAAACACAACAAGGATAGGACTTTTGAAGGACACATTCTACCAATGTCTCCTGAAGGTACGTGTGGGCTGATTCTGGGACTTGGTTTAGTAAGGAAGGAAGCACCTGTCTCTATTCAACTAGAGTGGTACAAATGTAAAAGAATTTGCTCACAGGCATTTGCTTTCCTCCTATACAGAGGTCCTGACCTTCTTCATGGATCATCTGACTGATTATGAGCAGGGTGAGATCCTGGCCTACCAGGAGGTCTGGTACCTAGGACTGGGGGCAAAAAAGATGAATGGCTCCCCCAGTCTGCCCTACAACTCTGGATACGATGATGAGAGCGGAAGCTATCTGAAGGTAATGTCACGATTTGTTGTGATGAGCAGGAAGCAGAGCTGCAACACATATTCATAACAGTACGGTACGGGATGCTCTTTGGTGGTTTGTACATAACAAATTTAATTAAAATTAAATACAAATAAAAACACATAAATAGTTAGCTAATTGCCTCTTCAATAAACCAGACTGATCTGAAAATATATTTTTGGCTATTCTTATTCTTTGCGCATGCCACAATCAACATTGGAACAGCTAGACCTACAGTACAATGGAGGGTGGAGGTGATGAATCAGCATGGAAAAATCCTACTATTGCTAAACGTCAATGTCTTGCCTGTTAATAATTTTCTCAGATATGTTTAGAAAGCAATTAATATAACATGGCATTCCTATGCACATTTCGTGAAACAACCTTCTGTCTATGTGCATTGTATGGAAAATAAAAAAAATTGCCTATGAGGCAATGGACATGCTAAATGTATGTTAAAAAAGCATTTTCTATTTAGTGTTGCTGGCAGACTTCGTAATGATAATTTGTACCTATGTTTATTTGGTCCCTAGGGCAGTGGTTTCCAAACACTGGAATCATCAAAAGATAGAAGGGAAATTTTGAAGAATTTTGGAAATAAATATAATTGACTAAACAGAACAGAATTGACTAAAGAATTTAACAGAATATAGGACCCTAAAATATAGGCTCAGTAACATAAAAGACAATGACAATAAGTGAAGATGAGTAGGAGAAAACAGGGAGCTATAAACAGTCATTATTTCAGCTGTCTACCACAACACAAGTTAAAATTAAATAATGAATACATACTTTCAAGTTTAATTTGATGGAATTTACATACAAATAGGGTTAAAGGTGTAGGCATTGTAGTACATTTAAATGTGGTCCTCCCCAAAAGCAGCTCACCTGTTCCATGGCCAGGTGTGTTCCCTCATAAGTAACCAAATAAAGATAAGTTACATAATGTGAAATGTGGATTTTGCTATTCTACTAGGTGAAGTTTTCAACCATTGGATCCAATATGATAGTTCCTAGTTTACTAGTCCTAAAACATAATTTTGAATTTGTTACATAGTGCAGGGTTAAAGTAAATGATTATCCTTTCTGCAGGTTGAGCATGATCACATTGGCTTTCGGTTTGAGGTGCTGGATGTGATCGGTAAAGGATCCTTTGGACACGTCCTGAAGTGCCTGGATCACAAGACCAAAGAACATGTCGCCATTAAAGTTATACGCAACAAGAAAAGGTGACTAAAGTGTGCTACAACACAACTGGGTTGTTAAAGCCCAACGTTTAATAATCTCTCATTATTAAACTACTCATGCCATTGTTGTCCCCTACCATTGAAATCGGAGGAGAGACAATAGAACATTCTGTGCCTGTTTGTGCATGCATGCATACAGTACATTTACATGTCACAGCTGTTTTCTTTGCACAAACATCCATGAAATATGTCTTACTGTATACAACCAGCCTATTCATAATTTCATTGAAAATGTACATGCAGAGACTTAAAAAATCTACGAACTTGTGTACTTAAATAATGTTAAATGATATCCTGTTTGCTGTAGCTCATTGGTAGTGCTGCCGAAGGTAGCCGGTTTTAATGTAATTTTTTTGCAAATAAGCCTACTCATTTAAAACAACAGTGTCTACATCTAAGCAACTCTGTTTAACTCATGGAAATCTAAATTCATAATTAGGTTGATTGGCACATAAAAAGTGTTTGCATGGTTGTATCCTGGTAATTCGCCTACAGGTCTCACCGTCTGCCATAGCTCAGTGGAAGATGGAGAGTTGCTGGTTTGATCACTAGTCAGGGCCATACTTACTATTTATTTGAAATGTGCTTAATCATTCGAAACAACACTGTAGTTATGGAATAGTAGTTATGGAATAGTTATGGACTATATGGAATAATTAGTGGCCTAGAGGACACTCATCCTGAGTCTGTTTTTATTGTTGTTGGAGACTTTAACAGAACAAACATGAAAAAAATGCTGCCTTAATACCATCAGCACATTTCCTTTTACACTCGGGGAAATCAGACTCTTGACCAGTGTTATACAACGATCTTTAACAGCTTCAAACCCATCCCCCACCCTGCCTTTGGAAAGGCAGATCACATCTCCATTCTTCTCCTCCCTACCTACAGACAACGTCTTAAACAGGAAAAAACGGTTTTTCGATCAGTTAAAAATGGAATGAGCAATCCATTACTACTCTTCAAGACTGCTTTGAAACCACAGACTGGGAAATGTTCCGTGTTGCAGCGGGTGACAACATCGATGAATACACTGACTCTGTCTCAGCATTCATCACCAAGTGCATAGATGATGTCGTTCCACGGGTCAATGTTAAGACCTTCCCTAACAACAAGCCAAGCTTGTAGCACGGTCCTCTGCCTATAACTCTGGGGACCTGGAGGCTCTGAGGAGGGCCAGATATGATCTACGGAAGGCCATCAGAGATGCTAAAAGAGACTACAGGGACAAATGGGAGTCCAATTACAACAGCTCCGACCCCAGACGCATGTGGAGTGGACTACGGCAGATAACGGAGTACAAAGGCAGGAAGAGCTGTGACACCCACCCCCCCGCCTCACTCCCTGACGAGCTCAACACCTTTTTCGCACGGTTTGAGGTGGCCAACATCACTCCGGAAAAGCTGGCTGAGAACCCAGACGACTGCACTCTGACCCTGGATGTGGCGGACGTAAGGAGAGCTTTCAAAAGAGTGAACCCGCGGAAGTCTCCAGGGCCAGATGGTATTCCAGGCCGTGTTCTAAGAGGATGCGCCGACCAACTTGCGGGGGTATTCAACTCCATATTCAACCTCTCCCTAACACAGTCTGCAGTTCCCTCCTGCTTCAAGCAGGCCACCATTATCCCGGTTCCAAAAAAAACTTACATCACCTGCCTAAATGACTACCGCCCAGTAGCACTGACCTCAATCATCATGAAGTCCTTCGAGCGGCTGGTCAAAACCCATATCTGCGCCGCCCTTCTGGACATCTTGGACCCCCTACAATTTGCATACCGCCCCAACAGATCTACAGACGATGCAATCGCACTGACGGCACACACCGCCCTCTCACATTTGGAAAAAGGGAACACATATGTGAGGATGCTGTTTGTTGACTACAGCTCAGCATTCAACACTATTGTTCCTGCTAAGCTCATTTCCAAGCTCAGGATCCTGGGTTTTAACTCCTCCCTTTGCAACTAGATCCTGGACTTCCTAACGAGAAGACCCCAGATGGTGAGAATGGGCAACCTCACCTCCACAATGACCCTGAGCACCGGAGCCCCACAGGGCTGCGTACTCAGTCCCCTTTTGTACGCTCTGTTCACTTATGATTGTGTGGCCACACGCAGTTCCAACACCATCATAAAGTTTGCTGATGATACAACCATCCTAGGTCTCATCTCCAACAACGATGAGACTGCTTACAGAGAGGAGGTAAGAGCCTTGGCTACCTGGTGCCAGAGCAACAACCTCTCAACGTCAGCAAGACAAAGGAGATGATAGTGGACTTTAGGAAGAAGCAGAGGGAGGGTCCTGCCCCCATACACATCGATGGAGCTGAAGTCGAGAGAGTTTCAGAGTTCAAGTTCCTCGGTGTGTTCATCAGCGACAACCTCACATGGTCCAGACAGACAATCTCGGCAACAAAAACTGCCCAAAAGCGCCTATACTTCCTGAGGAGACTCAAGAAGTTTGACATGTCTGTCAGGATTTTAACAAACTTCTACAGATGTACCATTGAGAGCATCCTCTCAGGCTGCATTACAGCCTGGTACGGCAGCTGCTCCGCTGCTGATCGTAAGGCCCTTCAGAGGGTAGTGAAGTCAGCGGAGCGCATCATTGGCTGCTGCCTCCCCTCCGTGCAAGGCATCTACCAGAAGCGATGCCTTAGGAAAACAGAACATTCTGAAAGACCACAGCCACCCAGGCCGTGAACTTTTCTCACTACTGCCGTCTGGTAGACGTTACCGGAGCATCAAGGCACGGACCACCAGACTTAAAAATAGTTTCTTCCTGGAACACTGACACTGATCACAAATCATCTGTTGAGCACTAACATTCTCTGGTCACTTTATGCTCTCTACATCTGATGTAGCAAATTCAAATGCTCCTTTTAAATCAAGTTTCCATGCCAAATCCATAAATATTGACTACTTCTACTGTTGTACATTTTCCAGATCATTGCTCAGTACATAGCGTTTTATTATTATTATTATTATTATTACTATTGTCATTATTATTTTAAAAATTCTTTATATTGTTGTAATTATTTTTCTTTAAGCCCACTGCATAGATGTGTCATGCCATGTCAAAAAGAATTTCTCTGCATAGGATGATGTATGTTATTCGATGCATATGATAAATAAACAACTTTGACTTTGACTTTGACTAGTTTATTGCTAATCTAAAAAATAATGATGTATAAGTTATACGGTCTGCTCAATCATAACAACACTGTATTTACAACACTGTTAACCTCTAAACAACACTGTATAACTCAAGAAGATCTAAATGCATTTCCCATTGAACAGAAAAAGTAGGGGACAACATGTTTACTTAAGACTTGTTAAAGGCTATACTCATCATTTTTTCTTGTGCAGGTTTCACTACCAGGCGATGATGGAGTTGAAGATCCTGGATTTGTTGAGAAGAAAAGACAAAGATGACCAGCACAACGTCATTTACATGAAGGAGTACTTCTACTTCCGTAACCACCTTTGCATTTCGTTTGAGCTCCAGGGGTAGGTTTAACTGACCGCCATTGCAAAGATAATAGTATATTCAGAATTGAAATATTTAATTCTGGTTTCACTTCATTTGGAAGTTGAAATTAGTCAAAATAAGTATCTGT
Source organism: Umbra pygmaea (assembly GCA_016801145.1). Classification (NCBI taxonomy): domain Eukaryota; kingdom Metazoa; phylum Chordata; class Actinopteri; order Esociformes; family Umbridae; genus Umbra; species Umbra pygmaea. The sequence continues at coordinate 42,364 of JACXGM010000508.1, forward strand.
AGATCATCTACAGATATTTATACTATAACAACCCATTAAGAAGCATAGTGAATGCTTGCTAAGGTTAAGTTTATGGTTAAGTTTAGAATTAGAGTTAGCTTAAGAGTATGTTTAGAAATAGGATGGGGTTTAGGTTAGGGTTGGGTTTAGTAGATTGAGTCGTTATTGATAGTCCGTAGATTGTTATTGATAGTCTGTAAAGCATCTACAGATAGACTATCCAAATAATTGTTACAGAGAGTGTATTATATATTATAAGAGCAGGGACAAACTTGTACTATGAAGAGTATTTGGACATCTAATTCTAAAGGATTTTTTTATTTGATTCAGAATAAACCTGTATGAGCTCATTAAGAAGAACAAGTTCCGTGGTTTCAGCCAGGTACTTGTGCGCCACTTTGCTCACTCTCTTCTGAAGTGCCTGCAGATGCTACACAAGGAGAAGATAATCCACTGTGACCTGAAACCGGTACAATACCTAGCTAGGACCTATAACACAGTAATATGAATGAATGAATGAATGAATGAATGAGTGAAGCATGTTTGCAATGCTGGCTGGTGGCCTATCACAAAGATTGTTCTAATCAGTTTGATACCATTCCATTTATTATATTTAAAGTCTCCTGTCAATCAACCTGGTCTATCTTTTTCATAAAATGTTTGCCATGTGGAGTTACAGTGGCTATCCAAAGTATTTACCCCCCTTGAACTTATCAACATTTTATTGTGTTAAAATTTAAATCATAATGGATTTAATCTGAAGTATTTTCGCCTGAAACACACAATATATTTTTTTATGAATGAAGTACAAATATGAAACACAAAATAATTGCAGATGTATTCATCCCCTTTGCTATGACAAATCTGAATGACATGGGGTTTAACCAGTTGTCTTTAGAATTTACACTATTTGTGGAATGGCGTCCACCTGTGTGAAATAAAGTTTCACGTGATTTCAGGTTAAATATACCTGTCTCTGGAAGGTCCCTCAGTTGATTAGTGCAATTCCTAACAAAAACTACATCATGACAACAAAGGAACATTCAAAGCCAATCCAAAAATCTGGTTCTTCAAATGTGCCAATTCGGTAGGATGTGAGGACATTGCCATTTCTAAGCTTACCTTGCAGCATTGCATGGCAATAACAGTTGCACAGCATTATGTTTGTTGCATGCATTGGATTTAACAAAAGTATACATCAAATTGTATGCAGAATCGGGTCGGTGGAAGTTGTACCTCTTTTTAAAGTTTGAACTTCCGTTGCACACATTCAGATGATGCATGCAAAAGTTTGTGGATTGATGCTGCAGGTGTGATCATGGTGTAAGAACACCATCCCTACTGTGAAGCATGGTGGTGGCAGCATCATGCTATGGGGATGCTTCTCTTCAACAGGGCCTGGAAGGCTTGTGAAGATGGAAGGCAAAATGGATGCTGCAAATACAGAAGACCTTGAAGATCATGCTGAAATCTCCAAGAGAGGAGAAAAATCATCTTCCAGCAGGAAAGTAAACCCAAACCTACAGCCATAGTCAGATTGTAGTGGTTTGAAAACAAAGCGTTTAATGTCCTTGTTTTGCCCAGTGAAAGACTGGACCTCAATCCAATTGTGACATGCAAAGCTTGCAGAGACTAATCCAAATGCAATAATAACTAAAATTGTAAAGCCTTTACCAAGTCTCGACTGAATGCTACAAACAATTACATTCTGTTTTGTATTTTTAATACATTTATAACAATTTGTATATTTTCTTTTTCACTTTGACATTATGGATTTTTTTGTGTTGATAAGTAGCAGAAAACACATGAATCAAGTGTCCAAGGGTAGTAAATCTTTTTGCCACTGTACCTCGTATTATATTCCCCTAATTGTGACCCATGCATTCCCCTTCTCTAATCCCTTCCCCTGATTCATTATATGGGAAGCAGAAGTGCTGGTGCACCAGGCTGTCCGTGTCTACCTCTGCTCATCTCAGGCACATAGCTCAGCTACATTGATTTAGGGCAGAACTTTGTGATGCAGCAGACAGCTAGGACATGCCTAAATAAGTCATTTTGGTCATTGTGCCATTGCAGATTTTGCTGAAAGAAATGCAGGACACAAAATGTGCTATTTTGTTCCCCATTTCTGCAGTGAACCTCTGCAGCATACAGCTCTGGAAATTAAGAGCCCACTACAAAATCATCAGTGTCTCTGGTTTTACTATTGCTATTGTAGGTTGTAACACTTGTTATTCTATAAAACACTGGCAATATTTCGCAGAAATTCTACAATTCCAAAAAAGTTGGAAAAGTATGGAAAATGCTTATAAAAACAAAGAGGAGTGATTTGCAAATGTACTTTGACCTGTATTTAATTTTTTTTATAAGAACAAGGTATTTGATGTTTTACCTAATCAACTGCATATTTTTTTTAAGTAAAATGTTTATTTTGAAATTGATGCATGCGACACTTTCCAAAAAAGTTGTGACTAGGGCAATTTAGGACTAATAGCGTTGTGACAAGTTGAAATAATGTTATGGGAAACCGGTGAGGCAATCATGTAATCTTAGTATAGAAGGAGCCTCCAAAAAAGGCCCTCAAGAGCAAGGATGGGTCGAAAATGTCAAATGCAGAAACTTTCAAAATAACAATATTCAATGTTGTCATACCTCAGAAAATGCTATGAAATTAAGTTCATATTCATTTTTAAATAATACAATACTAACGTGTTAACTCTTTGTTTAATGGCCTGTGACCATCCATTTTTCTCTTAATCAACTTCTTAAAAATTTTAAGTGGGGTTAATTCAAGAAAAATTTCCTGTGGTCTCAGATTTTTTTTAGAGTATTCTGCCAGTAAGATCAACTAGGACACATTGGGCCCTATCTTGCACCCGGCGCAATGCAGCGCAAAGTCTGAACGCAGGTGTCTTTGCTAGTTTAAGACGCAACGCAGTTGTCAATTTCCTGTCAGGTGCACGAGTTGTTTAAATAGCAAATGCACCTGCGCCCATTTTTGCGACCATGGGAGTGCTGGTCTAACAGGGAGGTGTTTTCAGGATAATTCTGGGTGTATTGATATCTTGAGGCATCGGAAAGTGACCGTGCCATTGACCAACAAAAATCTGGTCTAAATCAATGGCGCAGCACGTCATAGTTATTTTAACAGCAAATTAGTCAAATGCACCTATGGCATAGGCACAGCGCGTGCATACTGTGATTGTTGCACACACACAGGGAAGCGCAGCAGCACACGAACATGCAAAAGATTACAAATAAAAATATTACGGTGCAAATCCGCCGTCATAATAGCAATGCGTGAAAGGTACAAACACGCCTGGCTCCTAAAGGGAATGGGAGATGAATCTCTGATTGGTTTATTGCATTTTACGCCCAAAACACGCCTATGAATTAATGAAGACACTTAGTACAACCCTTTTAATGACAAAAGAATTGATCTGATCGTCAACTAAGTCACAACAATAGTCAAACACAATCTGCTTAGACTAATAACACACTCACTGTTGACTTGCATTAAGCTGGAAAAGGTTACAAATGTATCTCTAAAAGCCTTTGTTTTGTAATTCCTCATGTCCAATTTTAAACCGTGTCTTATCAGCAATCCCTCTTAGGTTGAAATGATTTTCTAAAAGCCTTGATGTTCTTGTCTGGTAAAGGGAGAAAGTGCAGCACTGTTGCCTATGTGTAAATGTGTAAAATGCTAAACAACAATCAAGTTTGTGTGAGGACACCACTTAGGAAGACACTGCTGTCCAAAAATATTGCTGAACATCAGAAGTTTGCAAAAGGAGAAACAGAAAGAAATAAGCCTTCTGGAGTGGAGTCCTGATCTCAACCTGATTTGACATGCTTAAGTATGATCTCGCCAGTGATTCATAACAGATATCCTAAGAATACTGCTGAACTGAAACTGCTTTGATAATAGGAATGTTACAAAATTCCTCCAGACCATTCTGCCAGTATGGTCGGCAGCTACAGGAAATGTTTGGTTGAGGTTATTGCTGCTAAACAAGTGTCAACCAGTTATTTATTTATTTATTTATTTATTTCCCACCCTGCACTGTGAATTTTTATACTGTGTTCAATAATACATGAAAATGTATAATTGTTTGTGTTATTCATTTTAAGCGTTGGTCAATTGTTGTGACTATATTTGTTGTAAATTTATGCCAAAATCCATGTAATTCCAAGGGGTTTACATACTTTGTATTGCCACTGTATTTTGACAAAAAAATCAAGAGATTTGTTGTCCATAGGTGTGAAAGGTGTGATTTGTTGTGCATAGGTGTGAAAGGTGTGATTTGTGGTGCCCTGATGTAATTAAACCACTTAGTAATACAGCTTTAACAATCCAGATATTTAAATAGAAAATATTGAAAGTGTGGCAAGTTTTCAACTGAGAACAACTAGTAGAATTAGACATACATGTACATATGTTGCCAATGTGTGATTTCCTTACATTGTTAGATAAGTTGGATTTCCTTGGTTTTCACTACACTCAATCTACATCATGAAGGCTCAAGATCAGTATACCACATTGCAAGGAAAATCTACAAGATGGAAAATCTTCATCCTAATTTTACCGAGATCTAAACATTTGTCATTTAGGAAGAGGATCCGAGCTATTAAATGTGCAGATATTGCATTTTGTTTGACTTTGTCCTTGGGAAAGCTATAGTTATGTACAGTATACAATGGAAAATTAGCTGCAATCATAATGAGCACTGGACTTGCAGATGCTGTGGATGAAAATGCTTTTCTTTGTTTTTGTTTCTCCAGGAAAACATTGTTCTGTCACACAAAGGCCAAGGCGAAATCAAGGTCATTGACTTTGGCTCAAGCTGCTTTGAGCATCAGAGAGGTGAATGTCTCAGTTTCTGTGTTTCCTTATGTAACGTTTAGATCAAGCAAGCAAAACAACGGACAGGATCTCATAGCTGTTGTGTTATATCATACGCATATCCTGTTGCTCCACAGTTTACTCCTACATCCAGAGTCGCTTCTACCGTTCCCCAGAAGTGATCCTGGGCCACTCCTACAGCATGTCCATCGACATGTGGAGCCTCGGCCTCATCCTGATTGAGCTTTACACTGGCTTTCCCCTCTTTCCGGGGGAGAATGAGGAAGAGCAAATTGGCTGCATGGTGGAGGTATCTACCTGCTGAATACAGTGTCAAGTTACACTGCTAAAAATTAAGGGAACACAAAATCATCACAGTATACCAGTGAATCAATTAAACTTCAGGGTATTCAATCTGTCCACTTATTAACCATAAGTGATTTTGAATCAATGTCCCCTTTTTTGGTGCAAATGAAAGTGACAACATGTGCATTGTTCTCTCCTGATCCTTCCTGACTTGCATTATACTAGTGTCCACTATTGGTAGCATGAGGCAGTACCTTCAGCCCATTCAGGTTCCACAGGTAGTCCAGCTCCTCCAGGATGGCACACCCATACCTGCCGCAGCAACGTTTGCATTGTCTCCCAGTACAGTCTCAAGAGCATGGAGGAGATACCAGGAGATGAGGCATTACATGAGGAGACCTGGACAGGGCAGAAGAAGGGTATCAACCAAGCAGCAGGACCGGGGCTCCTTTGTGCGAGGAGGAACTGGAGGAGCATTGCCAGAGCCCTACAAAATTAACCTCCAGTAGGCTTCTGGCATGCATGATTTTGACCAAACTGTTGACCTACTGTTTGGCAATGGGTCAGTGATGGTCTGGGGAGGCATATCTTTGGTGGGTCAGACAGACCTCCACTTGCTAGGAAACGGTACCCTGACTGTTGTTAGGTACCGGGATGAAATCTCCACACACTTCGTCAGAACTAATGCTGGTGCAGTGGGCCCTGGGTACCTCCTGGTGCAGGACAATGTCTGGCCTCGTGGCCAGAGTGTCTAGGCAGTTCCTAGAAGACCATCAAATACATTAAAAAAGTATGAAGCCCTTTTTACAACAGCAGATGTAGTATAGTGGTTTGACAGATACCTGGCCTAAAACCCCCAAAGAGAAAACAACAAGTGATGCATAGAAGGCATGGATGCCATCTGGCTCACATTCCCCAGACCTGAATCTAATTGAGAACCTCTTGGACTTTATGTATTGGTGCATCCGACACTGCCAAGTAGTGCCACAGAAGCATCATAGTCAAAATGTGCAAAGGTATTTAGATTGACTGCTTATGGATGCTGGTGACTGAGCCCAATAACATTACTACACCACCAGATGGCGCTGTTCGGATGCATCATACGTCATATAACTAGCTTTTTCGGATGCAACACGCGTCAAACTTACTATTTTGAGACTGCGTAGTTAGGGCGGCAGACGTCTGTTGTTTAGTTGGCCACCTAGACTGCAAAGTGCTGTGGGAAACCCTGGGTTTCCAATTGCCATTGTTACGTGATTTGTTCTCAACGAATTACAAAATGTACAGTAAAGATTTTGATCTGTAATATGTTTCGTTCATCGAGACACGATTTTTGATTTGAGTGTTCCCTTAATTATTTTGAGAAATGCATATAGCTTTGTCAATGTGGTGGTATTTAACCTTTTTGTTCGTTACCTTTATTTGTTCTCAGCTGCTTGGAATGCCTCCAAATGATTTCCTATCTACAGCAATCAGGAAAAGTCATTTTTTTGGTAAGATATTTGTCCTATTTCCCTGTTTGATTGAAATTCTACGTAACTAATGTTTTTCTACTGATTTATCAATATGGTTTTTAAATGCAATCCCCTTTTTGATTTTTTCTGCCGGTTGTGATTGTTCAGATGCCAGTGGCAACCCCAGAAACACCACCAACAGTAAGGGAAGAAAGAGACAACCTAACTCAAAGGATCTAGCTAGTGTCCTAACAACCGACGATCCTCTGTTTCTGGACTTCATTAAACGCTGCCTCACGTATGTACACCTTTCAATAACAAAACAATACAACCAATAAAGCCTTCCTAATTTATTTACACTTCATACAATATCCATGTAACGCCCATTGAGATGGAGGCCTGGATTTTTCTGTCTCTCTCTGACTTATTATTTTGCTTTCGTGTCAGGTGGGACCCCAAGCAGCGCATGACGCCCGATGAGGCTATGCTGCATGAGTGGATCCAGGAGACTCGCTTCAACAATTTCTGGCCTAAAACTCCCAGCATGAAGAAGTTTAGTGAGAGCGATAACAACATGGAAAAGAACAACCCCAACACAGAGCAGCAGACTAACCACAAGCCAGCAGTCAGTAACAAGACAGGTAAACAGTCATACATTCTGCTACCCTACTCTCTCGGGGACATCAATACTAGGCTTTTCTGACACTACAGAACAAAAAGACTAAATTGCTATTGTTGATTAAACTGAAATTAACATGCATCTCTTTTCCCTATCTCTACTGTAGTTGAGAAGACAATTTCAAGAGAACACAGGCCCAAGAAAGAGAACTCAGTGAAGCTGGCATCCACCAATCGCTTGCCTGCGATCGAGGGTTCGGCAGAGGACCAATTAGGTGATGGCAAGCAGAGCAGCATTGGCAAGTAGGAGGATCCCTGTGGAAAGATCAGTCTACATCTTGACAGGGACAACAGTGAGGCATGGGGCAGATGCAGACATGGGTAGTCTGGAGAACCAGCAAGCCCTGCCTCCCATCACGTAATGGCACCAGGGACAAGGGTATGGTGTAGGGCCCTCGTACTCAACTCTGGCCCTCGAAGCCAGATCCACTCCACTTTTTCATTGCAACCCTCTAATCTGAGACTTATTTAGACCTGGGACACCAGGTGAGTCCAATTAATGTTGAGGTAGAACTGAAAACCAGCAAACTCTGGACCCCGTAGTGTCAGAGTTGAAGAACCCTGGTAGAGGAATGCATGGGTCACATCAAATTTTATGTCATTAGAGGTACAGTGCCTCTCAAAAGTATTCACCTCACTTTTTCACAAATTATTGTGTTACATCAAAAGTTATTTAAATACAAAAGAAGAAAAACTCAAGGTCAAAATCTACAAATTGTTCTCAATCAATTATTTAATAATTGAGAACGGCAACTTTGACAGTAATGAGAGGCACAAGTCTCTACTGTACTATATTTTTACACAGCAATCTTTGCACATAAAGTACTTCCATTGAGTTGTTTGGCGACCTTTGCTGAACAGCATTATTAACTCCTTCCAATATTTTCAATTTGATTGTGGTCCTGAGCAATTCAAGAACACTGAGTTTTATCTCAGATAAATTATAATAAATTGTTTTTATCCCAATTTTCCCAAGTCCCACTGACCCTGCCTTTTTGTCAGCCACGCAACTCCTTGGACAGATGAAGGATGGCACATGTCACCGAGCTGCTGATTCTTTTCACACCGCTCATCCAACACGGAAGCCTTTAGTCAGATCATTTACAGGATGATTATGCTCACCAAATATACTTCTGTCATTGAATTTACAGGCACCCGATCTGCACCTAAGGAGTCACTGGAGAGCGATGTGGCAATGTAGATGATTTCTCTCAAATCCTGGGCAGCGCTACGCCACATTATGCTGTCCCATTCTGGAGGTTCTGGGCAAACCAAAGACCCCAGAGTCAGGCTTGAACCACTGACTATTATGATGTAGACTGTCCTGCAATGCAGCGACTTAGCCCACTACGCCACGCAGACCCCCGATTTCAGATTTTCACACATGCTTTCTGGCAAACTCTAACCAATATTTAATTTGAGTTTTGCCAAATTTCCCACTTTTATAAAGCACCCAGACTATTGTCGCAATATGCCCAGAGTCTCTTAGGTATGTGTAGAGGAATGTTAAACACAGAAACAGACAAAATATTGCATAGCTTAGTTTATTTTAAACGTGCCCACGGGTGAACACATTACTAAGATTGATCACACTGAGTTGAAGTACTCTCCTTTTATACACTAAATGACACACACAACATTTAATGGTACAACAGAACCTGGGAAAAGCAAGACTGTCATGACATAGCAGGGACTTATGCATGTCGTGGCATATGAACTGAACTGAAATGTGTATTTGGTTTGATTTATCTAAAACTGAACCATTATGGTAGATTTGAGATGATTATCGGTAGAGGTCGACCGATATGGGTTTTCTCAGACCGATGCCGATCTTTTGAAATCAGGGTGGGCCGATGGCCGATATATGCTGCCGATTATTTTTTGGCCGATATTTGCTTGTTTGTAACATCTATTTGAAAGATAAAAATCTAACACTAAATAGTACTTAAGATACAACAAATTTCTCAACAAAAATATTTATTGAACACTTGAACACCAATCTGCACTTGTATACTTACATTAAACATGTATAATGTAAAAACATATATTGTATACATAAACAAAACAGGTAAGAAATAAGAAAAAAAATTACTTCACTTTGACAAATAAACTTTTAAATGAAAAAAAAAAGTTTTATGCACTTAGCAGCATTTATCCAACATCTGAGAACAATAAAATAAATTGACCATTTTAACAATAGTAGCAACCAGCAGCTTTTCTTTGTTTTAGGTCTGAATAAAAATGTATACAGTAACACTTGAACACAAACTATCTTCATGGAGCTTCACTTCTGCTACTTAATCATTTAAAATAAAAGCCTTGAAGTTACTAAGTGAATAAAAAGTTAGTAGCATTAGATAATCTACTTAAGTGCAATTGACTTAGCAGCGCCATCTCCTCATTTCTGAGGGAAGGAACATTTTTAAACACCATACAGAAAGAAATGTGCATAACATCATACTTAGTTTTGACCGATTTTGAGGCACCATAACTCCGGCTGTGTGTATCCCACAGAAATGAGCCACCACTTATTATTTTTGTCTGATCTTCCCCTTTCCAACGGTACCAAGCTTTAGTTGCATGTAGGGTTCGCGAGATAATCGCGTTCGCCCACCAGAGCGTCAATTGACTTTGAAGGGTTTTAATCGGCTTGATATTGGCTGATGCCGATTATGTAAAAAATGACCAAAAACCGTCCGATTAATCTGCGTACCGATAAATCGGTCGACCTCTAATTATGGGATGTTGGCACAACCTTCTGCATACTTGATTATTCTATCAAGTAAAAGGCTGGGTTGAGTAAATGTAACTATTACGTACACCAGCTGGTAATTAGTAATGTAGTAGCTCAAGTTCTTAAGCTTGAGTGTTCCAGAAGGTGGTTGCGCATCATTGTGGGTTTTCAACCCTATCTATGTACAACTATATTATTATTTGGTAAATCTACAAGAGCTGTATGTTTCCACTGCCGCTAATACAGTGTCATGTATTCGTGAGTAAGCGTCCTTAAAAGGGATATCTTTATGTAACGTTTTTAAATGATCTCATGTAGATTAGTCCACGTAATGGACCGAGTGGTTAAGCCTTTTAGTTAAGTATCTTTGCTTGGGTACCAGTCACCCATTGAATACTAGTGAGCCATATGACGGCGTAGGGTTATTATTTTCAAAGTGTTCATTAAATATTGAAGAACACAACTCCCTGCTTTGGTCTCCCTTCCTCACCTACACCAACAACAAACAAAACAACACCTATTTCACGACAAAGACAAAAGCAAGACATTGTACCCTTATGATTTAGCATATGCATGTTGAATAGATTTCCTTATTGTCAGCATTGGAAGACATGTACAGAATCTCACTAAAGTGTGTACACCCCTGACATTTTTGTAAATATTTGATTATAACTTTTCATGTGATAACACTGAAGAAATTACACTTTGCAAGTGTAAAGTAGTGAGTGTACAGCTTGTATAACAGTGTAAATTTGGAAGAAATGTATCTCCTTTAGAGTAAGCTGATAAGCTTCTTGGTGGTCCCTGACTATGTTTTACGATGGCCTTGTTTAAAACACAATAAATAAAAAAGAATGAAAAATAAAATAAACAGGAATACAGGGTGCAGTGTACGTGAAAGTACATAAGCCGCTTTTAATAATAAAAAGTATCGTATCGTTATTGATATCGGCAATACTGGCCCTGTATTACATTGTATCAGATCAAACCCAAATTTTGCAGTATTGCCCACCCCTAGTTTCCTGCGTCTCTTACTTGAAACTTTATTTGCTTTTTGCTCTGCTTCCACCCATCGATTGAATAAGGTCTTCACTGCCAACGTCACACTGACGTTAAAATCCCTCTCCTGTACATGATGTACAAGCCCGGGCTGTAACAGGTGTGACACGGACAGACCAGTCCGAGACTCCCTGCGTGAGTAAAAGAAAACCCTTTTATGATGAGACAGTGGACAATGAAGTACTTCTCAGGAAGTAAAAAGTTCCAAGTTGAGAACTTTTTAATCCAATAATTGACAGTTTGCCATCAGGACAAAACAAACGGCTGGATGCATACAGACATAAATGGTCGTTTTTGTGTCTTGTTTGAGTCGACCCACAAACGCCGTGCTACGTGAGCTGAACTGTGACTTTGAATCTTCCTTGCGGTCATTCATGCAGATTAATGAGCAAGACTTACAGCTGGCAATGCGAATTAAAATCAAACACAATTTGCTTACAGTTCGGCTCACGTAGCACAGAGTTTGTACAGAGAACCGTCGACTCTGTACCAATATGTTATTAACTCCTAGTTTCATTTTACGCCGGACTTGTCCTTTAAGTTCCATTTAAGGTAATGTCTATGTATGTTTAATGTATGTTACCAACCTTAGTTTGAGGTTGTTATTGCATTTCAGAAAATGGTTTCTTTAAAAACAATGTAATATGGCACTTAATTGCATTTAATATGTTTAGTTTTTTGAGAGATGATATTGTAAACAATGTAGGCAATACAAATGTTGCTTTTTCCAAAACTTAAGTCAAACTATTGTATATTATTGCTCTTCAATTAAACAAAAGTGTTTCTTATTTGATTATACAATTAAACAAAAGTGTTTCTTATTTGATTATACAATTAATTAAACAAAAGTGTTTCTTATTTGATTATACAATAAAACAAAAGTGTTTCTTATTTGATTATACAATAAAACAAAAGTGTTTCTTATTTGATTATACAATTAAACAAAAGTGTTTCTTATTTGATTATACAATTAATTAAACAAAAGTGTTTCTTATTTGATTATACAATAAAACAAAAGTGTTTCTTATTTGATTATACAATTAATTGTTGGAATAGTTGGTAGAATACTCGATTACTAAAATAATCGATTGCTGCAGCCTTAGTACTGACCACTGCAGACCAGGAACACCCCACAAGAGCTGCAGTTTTGGAGACGCTCTGACCCAGTCGTCTAGCCATCACAATTTGTCCCTTGTTAGAGTCACTCAAATCTTTACATTTACCAATTTTTCCTGGTTCTTAATTTTGTCATCAAAGTGTGTTAAAAGCAGGAAAAATGGGCACGCATAAGGATTTGTTACTGGAGATGTTTTTTTTTTTTTTTGTTTTTTTTTTTTTGGGGGGGGGGGAAAGAGTTACTGGAGATGTTAACAAGACCCTACTACACTATGTACATTTAGTTATGGTCCTTGTGTCATACAATGTTCTGTCAGCATTTGAGGCATTGCAGCAGTGATGACAGAACAAAACATAATTGTTATCAATTAACTTAACAGTCAAAATATACGGCTTGGATGTCTAGCCAGTTGGCTACAGGTTTCCAGCCTCTCACTCTTAGGGATAGCAACTTTGTCAGAGGTGGGAACCTTGTTTAAACTTAGCCAGATGGTTATAATAGATAGATCTATTATTATTATTATTATATAATAATATATAATAATAATTTAATTACTGTAAATATATCAATACCAGTTGTGTTTTTTTTATTGTTATAGCCAGAAGAAGGTGATTCTATTATGACACCACAGGAGGTTTGGTAGCCACGCCTGAACGGAGAGGATTAAATTCCTTTTTTAAGTTAGTTCTGGGAGTTTTAATCGTTAACTGATACTCCGAGCATCTTTGCTATAACAGTGTGTTAGGTTAGGGTTTTTAGATAAAACTGTGTAGTATTTTCTAGTTAGGCCATAGGGCTGATGTATTCAAGAATGATGGATAATATTCTTGGTATTGGATTTTGTGATATAGTGTCTGGTTAAAGTGTTGTACTGGTTAAAGTGCCTTTTAACTAGAATGAAGGATCTCATCGCTGCTTTTTGCAGATGATGTGGTCCTTATGGCATCATCGGCCTGTGACCTTCAGCACTCACTGGATCGGTTTGGAGCCGAGTGTGAAGCGGCTGGGATGAGGATCAGCACCTCTAAATCTGAGGCCATGGTTCTCAGCAGGAAACCGATGGAGTGCCTACTCCATGTAGGGAATGAGTCCTTACCCCAAGTGAAGGAGTTCAAATACCTTGGGGTCTTGTTCGCGAGTGAGGGGACAATGGAGCGGGAGAATCGGCGCAGCGGGGGCAATATTACACTCAATATATCGCACCGTTGTGACGATAAGAGAGCTGAGCCAGAAGGCAAAGCTCTTAATCTACCTGGCAGTTTTTGTTCCTACCCTCACCTATGGTCATGAAGGCTGGGTCATGACTGAAAGAACGAGATCCAGGGTACAAGCGGCCGCAATATGTTTCCTCAGGAGGGTGGCGGGCGTCTCCCTTAGAGATAGGGTGAGAAGCTCAGTCATCCGTGAGGATCTCAGAGTAGAGCCGCTGCTCTTTTGTGTCGAAAGGAGCCAGTTGAGGTGGTTTGGGCATCTGGTAAGGATGGCCCCTGGGCGCCTCCCTAGGGATGTGTTCCAGGCACGTCCAGCTGGGAGGAGGCCTCGGGGAAGACCCAGGACTAGGTGGCGGGATTATATCTCCAACCTGGCCTGGGAACGCCTCGGGATCCCCCAGTCGGAGCTGGTTAATGTGGCTCGGGAAAAGGACGTTTGTGGACAAGGATTCAGCAAAACAGGACCAGCTAGGAACACAGGCTATTATAATGCATGGCTTGCGGCGATAGCCTAGCTACCTACCGGAACTCAAGCCCCACAAGTTGAGGGCCCTAGTAGATCATGCACTTTTAGTATTAATACATATGGAGTCAGATACAGTGATTTAATATCCAATATATTTCGTTCCACTTCATGATTGTGTCCCACTTGTTGTTGATTCTTCACAAAAAATTACAGTTTCATATCTTTACGTTTGAAGCCTGAAATGTTGCAAAAGGTCGAAAAGTTCAAGGGGGAAAAATACTTTCACAAGGCACTGTATATAGATATTAAATTATCATCTTTCTTACTACAACAATCTGTCCTCAATCGTCCCACTTGGTGAAATAATTGGTGAAATAAAATACTAAATGATGTGTTATGAGGGAGAGACCTGTTCATAATTGTTTAAACTTCAGGACAGGTATGTTGCCACATATAACAGTGCTGGATTTTGTCAGTATTGTCCTTGAAAGATCTAAATCACATTAATTTAGGAGTGGTCTTGTGGATCAATGTGGGCTGGCATTTCTCCTGCATGGCAATACTTGATAAGGTGTGAGGCCACACCCATGCACAGCTTGCTCAACAGTACTTTCACTCCTTATGCAAATATTTAAAAAATATTTAAGGGTGAATGGCAACATCGCCATGTGTTATGAACATGCAATTAGGTAAGCTAGAAAGCAGTTAAGAGCACTCAGTTATTGGTAAAATTATAACTGGAACAATTGACTACCAAACAAAAATAGGATGTAAGCTATGAAGGCTGAGCACTAACATAGAGGGACGATGAGGCTAGGCTGGTTCAGAGGGCTGGCCCCTTTGATGGTCATAATGGTAGGAATACTCTACATCACATCCGTTAAAAGAGAGGTTCAGTCTCATTGGGAGATATTGCAAAAAGCCCAACAGATTGACTCAGTCATGGGCCAGAACATGCTGAAAAGGCTGGAGAAGATGGAGGCACACATTGAAATGTTGGGTGAGTCTACTGTACTGTATATCTCCTTTATAGAGAACACAGCAGGTTCCAGTGTGGAGGCTTTTCAATTAAAAATGCACATTTATCATCATACAACATCATATTTTTGTTATAATACAGTACATTCCATTAATTTATCCTCACATTTAGGATAGACAGCCTACCTAATCTGATAAATAGGCTAGATTGGAATGCCATTTAAGCTAATAATATAAATCAGTGAAAAGAAAAATATGTTAAATAACTGAGTGTGTAGTTGTTTAAACTAGAGTATGTCTTGGACATAGAATACAGACAAATTTAGACCTGTTTCTTCTCCGTTCATTGCACTTAAAATAGATTTTTACTACAACATATCACAGGGTCACTGTGAAAGATTTAATGCTGACAATAGAGTGACAGTGTGATTAAAAATGCAATCATCTACAAAACATCTAATATAGGCTAACAAAGGGAGACATAATTTAATAACTTTTAAAAGGTACTTACCCAATAATAAAGAATGTTTTAATTGCTCAAAAACAGTTTATTATATATTTTTTAAGGTTTTGGTTATCCACATTCTTGTCATATTTAACTAATGAACAATCTAGAACACATATAGGAATGACAGCTGCAGGGTACTCCAGACTCGAGCGCACAACGGATATATGTAGGATATATACGTGCTCTTAAATACAGCGATACGGACACTGAAATATCAACCAACATAAATATATAACGTTCGCTAACATCCGAAATCCAGGGACTCACTTTTCACAACCAAAAACACCTCCATATAGCTCCTGGAGAGCCTTCTCGCACTATGACAATTTAATAATGAACCACGCCTTCCTCTCGTTCACCTGGACTAATATAGGGACTGAGCCACCAGCTGATGAGAGGAAGGCGCTACATAGCACCCATAATGAACCATCAACAGCACATTCCACATAACGTAAATCTGTTACTGGAATATAAACAATATATACACAAAGACACCCATATTAAACAATACATACAAGGAGTCAATCTCTCAGTTCATGTTAATGCCAGCCCTCTCTGGGCTGGTCGTTACAGGCCCCCACCCCAGGTACTCACCCCCAGGTGAGGCCAGAAAGAAAAACAAAGCGCCCCAAAAAGCAGCAAAAGAAAGGGAGGACGGGCAGGCGGGCAGAAACTTCCCCCCACACAGTACCTTAAGTGTGCCCCGTTACAGTCCAGATCATGTGTGACACAATGGTAGGATGGTAGGTGATCAAATACTTATGTCATGCAATAATTATTTAAAATCAATCATTATGATATTATGGATAGGTTCCATCATGCTGTGGGGCTTTGTGGCCAGTGACAGTACTGGGAATCTTGTTAAAGTTGAGGGTGGTAGGGATTCGACTCAATATCAGAAGATACCTGAGAATAATGTAGACGAATCAGTCACAAAGTTGAAGTTACGCCAGGGCAGGATATTTCAACAAGACAACGACCTAAAACACTGCTCAAAATCTACTTGGCATTTATGCAGAGGAACAAGTACAATGTTCTGGAATCGCCATCCCAGTCCCCAGACCTGAATATCATTGAAAATCTGGGATGAACTGAACTGGAGAGGTTTTGCAGGGAGGAATGGTCTAAAATACCTTCATCCAGAATCCAGACACTCATTACAGGCTATAGGAAGCATCTAGAGGTTGTTATTTCTGCTGAAGGAGGCTCAACTAAATATTGATGTGATATTTCTGTTGGCGTGCCGAGATTTATGCACCTGTCTAATTTCATTTTGATGCATATTGCACATTTTCTGTTCATCCAATAAACCTTATTTCACTACTGAAATATTACTGTGTCCTTCAGTTATTTGATAGATCAAAATTAGCTGATCCAAACACCTAATAATTTATGACAATCTTGGAAATTGTCAGGGGTGCCTAAACTTTTGCATACGACATGATGTAATAATGACTAATTGTCAACTTTTCGATATATTATTTTTCTAAATGGTCAACCCTGAAGGACTTTATAGACAACCCTGAAGGACTTTGTACAACCCTGGGTGGGGTAAGTAGAACAGTTGTCTTACAAAATGTGTCTTGTTCATAGATCAAAACCATCAGGAAGTAAATATTTCTCACACACAAACATACAGTAGACACACACATATTTTCACACACATCCCCACATAGACACATGCAGATTCTCACACACACACGCTTTTCCAGTAGGAGCTAGCCAACATTTCCATGAATCATGGATGTGTTAATGACATTAATTAGGAAATATTAGAGGACTTCAGGAGACGTGATGTTGAAATGCGTGTGCCGTTGGCACTTAACTTAAATGCCCAGAAATGCAGAACGGGAGAGGAAAGCTTATTTGACAGAAGAGTAGGCCTAATCTCGGTCTAATGTTAGACTACATTGCAAGAATATTACCATGCATTCATAACCTCGTGATTCAGTGAGAGTAAGTCCAAAACATCGGAAAGTAGGCTATGTCTTGTGACATTTCTTTATTTACATTTTGTAAAAAGAAAAATCAATAGAAAGTCGCTGTTATAATAGCAATCCGCCATGGAACAAGCGCGCCTGCTATTAAAGGGAATGTGAGATGACGATCTGATTGGTTTATTGCACGTTACGCCCAAACCACACCTATGACTAATGAAGCTACTTTAGACCTACTCATTTTAGATTTGCTCGGGCGCAAGAATCATTTATCCCGCCTGTAAAATAGCAACAGCGCCCGGGACCCTCCCACAATGGGCCCTATTTTAACGATCTGAAACGCAAGTATCAAACGCGAACCGCAAGTTACATTGTGGGAGGGTCCCGGGGGCTGTTGCTATTTTACCGGCGGGATAAATGATTCTTGCGCCCGACCCATATCTAAAAATCTAGCATGTAGTGAGGTGATAAATAGGCAACCTTCTTAAAATCTATGATTAATCCATATCTAGAACTTTATTATAAAACTAAAGAAAAGAACAGGTCCCAGGCACTCAGTCAAGTCTTCAAATGAGGAGAAGGATAAAGTTAAAAAAGCCTTTATTAAATATGGCTTAAGTCATAACAAGTACATCAGCCAACATGTTTCGACCAAACAAATGGTCTTCTTCAGGGCATAGTAACACAGTCTATGAGAATGGCAACAAATAAGTAGATTTCTACATGAAATCAGGCAGAATACAATTAGCCTGATGAGCACCAGTACAATCAATTAACCCAATAGGGCAATCAGGTCTATTATAAAACTCTCACACACAAACACAGACAATGTCATTGAGATGTATTGGGGTTGAACCCGCTGTTTTGTGTTCTCTCTAGACCCTTGGGCCAATTGAAAGACCCACATTGAACCAAGATATGTCAAACAACGAAATTAGCTTGTGCCATAGAGAGACAGAAACACACACACACACACACAGCCACACAGACATCAGCCCTACACATACACATTTGCTTTTGCAAACTGGGAGATCTTTGACACACACATACTCAAACACAGACACACATATTTCACCACCCCCCCACACACACCCTGAGTTAGAAGATTGCGTCTGAGAAAACTTTTACATAACCTAATAGTCAAGAATACCTATAAACCAAAAGACCCTGACACCCCCTACTTAGAACAAGATATAGGGTGGAGCATCTTTAGATGCATGGCTTTATAAACCTTTGAAAACCTTGACACTATGTCCCCGGAGGATGTGGTAGGGAGACAGTGGGGCATTACAGAGGGTTGTTAAATCCAATAGCTGAACAGAGAAGCTCTCACCAAACTCTTGAGAGCCCGGTTTTGGGGCATGACATACATTGGACCAATAGCAAGGCTGAAACTCTCGTCAAACTTTTGACAGCTGGTGTTTCATGGAGGCTTGTACAAAGGCCCAATAGGAACACATTAGGGGTGGAGCGCACAACAGACCTATTGGTATGTTGAAACCCTCTCATCAAGCTTTTGGCAGCTGCTGTTTCAGGGGAGAGGGGTTACATAAACCAATAGGAACGCATTAGGGGTGTGGCGCACAATGGACCAATAGCAATTTTTGATTCTGCTTGTCAAACTTTTGACAGCTTCATTAGTGTGGAGCGTACGTGGATCAACAGGAACGCATGAGGGGAAGGGGAAAGGGAGGGGACTGGGGCTGGAAAAGGGGCTTAAACGACTCAGCCAATAGGAACGCTCTGTTCCACCTGTCAAACAGGTGGTGATAATGTTTTGGCTGTTTGATGGTCTATTCCTTTTCTCTCTCCCATTCAAACAGTGACAAAAGCAATGTCAGCTAAATCAGCAATATGTCATTTCAAGCTGTTCTCGTAGCGATATGTACAAAGTTGTACAAAACAAAACATTCGTACACATTGGTACATTTCTGGAGTCCGGAAAATGTAAAGCCTTGTATGTTACGAAACATATTTTTTTCTACCTTACCCTAACCTTAACTTCACGTTACACTAACATTAACCTCACTAAAGTAGCATGTTGCAGCTGAACTAAAGGTTCCCCAAGTACTTTAACTTGTAAACAATTGGTCTATTCTTGAAAATGGTCTGGTAGAACAACAATTCAATATGTAAAAAAACACATTCATTGTCCTCATCGTAATTCTGCTTGTGTAATGCACCAAAATTTCCATTACGTACGGTTACCGACCTAGTGCCATGAGAATGAGTTGGTCATTTATACTGACAACCTAACATTGAAAAACATACATTATAGTAATTAGTCATGTTAACACCTGTTTCCACAGTGAAGTCAGTCAACAACAGGAGCAGTCTAGAAGAGGCACAAGTTGTCAAGTTGTCCAAGATCAAGAAGGAAAGGAAGATGGTGAGGAAGATGTATCCCAACTCAGCTCTGTTTAGACACTGGGGTGATGAACTCTCAGAGAAAGAGAAGGTAGAAGCAGAGGAACTGTTTCAGAAGTATGGATACAACGTCTTCCTGAGTGACAGACTACCACTGAACAGAGAAATCCCAGACACTCGTCATCCCAAGTAAATACTTTTCCTTATCTGAACACCATCTCTACACAACAGCTGAATATTTCTGTATTTTACTCACAGCCTTTTTTGTTAATGCCATTTAACAGCAATTGCATTCCTAGCACTTTGAAGTAATTTGAGAAATGAAAGTAATATTTTGGGATAAGGTAGACTAACATTTTCATAAGTTGTACTCTTTTCCCATTGAATCAAGTAAAACATGAAATGACTGATCCAACAGCTCAAAGCATCACATTTGATGTGAAAACACACATGAATACACTCCTGGTTTATTCAGCTGTACCATATGTGGTGTCTACACAGGTGGTGAGAAGATCACTGATACAACAGACATGTCCACATGGGATTGTCTTGACCAAGTCTACATGCCGAAATGCATTGACTTGCTGCCTCATGATTGGCTGATTATATTTGCAGTAACAAGCAGTTGAATAGGTAAAGCTAATGAAGTGAATGTATATTAGTATATCCAGGGATGGACTGGCCATCGGGAGAATCGGGAGTTTTTCCGAACGGCCGGTCCATTCCGGGCCGATTGGTTCGTCATATTTTACGTTGACGGCCTGTCGGCCAGTTACATTATTAAAACAATTGACAGTAGGCTGGGGCTGTTGCATCCTCAAAACTGCGGTCTGGCCCGGCCGTCAAATCGAGAGAGTTCCTCTATATTTAGATGAGGAGAAACCCAGTGAATGACGACTGCGGGGAGCGACAGATAAAGCGCCGGCTGCTCCATCCAAAGTCCCGGGCCAAATTTTTGTCTCTTCCCTGAGTATACCATTGCATTTTTGAAAGTTTATGCGCACATGATATTTCACAGATCTAGATTTAGTTTCCGGTCAAGCCCTATTTAAACTGCTATTCTGTGTATGTTTCTTTGCTGGGTCATTCAATTACCTATGTCAAGCTATGCATCCTTGTGTGATTCTGCCTCCTGGGTTTTGTGAGTATGTCTAGTCAGGTCTCTTTGACACTGGAGTTATTGTTCCTATTACTTTGCTAGTTTTAAGAAGTACTTTTGTTTGAGTTTTCAGATATTACAGTCTAGGCTGTGTCCTAAGTTTGTTTATTCCTTGGTTTTGTTTATTCCTATTTTTAAGCCTAGTAATACTGCTTATGAATCTTTATGAAAAGTTCTATGTAAACTTCACCTTGGTTGACTTCTTTACCTGCATAGACCTAACGTTACAACTACAGCATGACAAGTACACAGAACTCGCTGCTTTAACCAACTTTAGACAAAACAACTAACATCGTCCTAACTTGAGAAAGATAACAGACAATATATTCACCCTTTAGCATGAGGGCAGTGAAGCGTCAGTCTTAACAAGCATTAATTTAATATTAAATAAATAAATATTGCTATGAAATAAGTCCTGAAATAAATAAATGACACAATAAATATACACTGCTCCAAAATATTAAGGGAACACCAAGATAACACATCATAGATTTGAATGAATGAACTAATCGTTTGAAATGAACTAATCGTATGAAGTACTTTCGTCTAAAAATCACACAAAAATGAATCAATCAAATTTATCAACCCATGGAGGTCTAGATATGGAGTCACACTCAAAATCAAAGTGGAAAACCACGCTACAGGCTGATCCAAATTTGATGTAATGTCCTTAAAACAAGTTAAAATGAGGCTCAGTAGTGTGTGTGGCCTCCACATGCTCGTATGACCTCCCTACAATACCTACGCATGCTCCTGATGAGGTGGCGGATGGTCTCCTGAGGGATGTCCTCCAAGACCTGGACTAAACCATCCGACAACTCCTGGACATTCTGTGGTGCAACGTGGCGTTGGTGGATGGAGCAAGACATGATGTCCCAAATGTGCTCAATCGGATTCAGGTCTGGGGAACGAGCGGGCCAGTCCATAGCATCGATGCCTTCCTCTTGCAGGAACTGCTGACACACTCCAGCCACATGAGGTTTGGCATTGTCTTGCATTAAGAGGAACCCAGGGCCAACCGCACCAGAATATGGTCTCACAAGGGGTCTGAGGATCTCATCTCGGTACCTAATGGCAGTCAGGCTACCTCTGGCAAGCACATGGAGGACTGTGCGGCCACCAAAAGAAATGCCACCCCACACCATTACTGACCCACCGCCAAACCGGTCATGCTGGAGGATGTTGCAGGCAGCAGAACATTCTCCACGGTGTCTCCAGACTCTATCACTTCTGTCACATGTGCTCAGTGTGAACCTGCTTTCATCTGTGAAGAGCACAGGGCTCCAGTGGCGAATTTGCCAATCTTGGTGTTCTCTGGCAAATGCCAAACGTCTTGCATGTGTTGGGCTGTAAGCACAACTCCCACCTGTGGACGTCAGGCCCTCATACCACCCTCATAAAGTGTGTTTCTGACCGTTTGAGTGGACACATGCACATTTGTGGCTTGCAGTTGTTGTGGTCATTTTGCAGGGCTCTGGCAGTGCTCCTCCTGCTCCTCCTTGCACAAAGGCAGAGGTAGCGGTCCTGCTGCTGGGTTGTTGCCCTCCTACGGCCTCCTTCACAGCAAACCTTCTTGCAACAGCTCGCATTGATGTGCCATCCTGGATGAGCTGTACTACCTGAGCCACTTGTGTGGGTTGTAGACTGTGTCTAATGCTACCACTAGATTGAAAACACCGCCAGCATTCAAAAGTGACCAAAACATCAGCCAGGAAGTATAGGAACTGAGAAGTGGTCTGTGGTCACCACCTGCAGAACCACTCCTTTATTGGGGGTGTCTTGCTAATTGCCTATAATTTCCACCTGTTGTCTTTTCCATTTGCACAACAGCATGTGAAATTGATTGTCAATCAGTGTTGCTTCCTGAGTGGACAGTGTGATTTCACAGAAGTGTGATTGACTTGGAGTTACATTGTGTTATTTAAGTGATCCTTTTATTTTTTTTGAGCAGAGTAAAAATATTTAAATTTTAAATATATAAATGCATTCCAATAAAAAAAAGTTTATATTTTACAATGGTGAACCTTTTATTTATTTCAGCCGACTTTTATTTCATAATTCCACATTTATTTATATATATTTCCTAATATCCATTTGTTATGTTCAAATGAATGGGGCGTGGTTATCTCACAAATACTAACACACAGCACCCGTATTGAAGACTATTGAAATACTCAGGCGGTTAAGTGATCTTCAAAATATAGACATAGATATCGAAGTTTTGAATAGTTTGAGAACGATTGAGCTTCGTGTTTGTGTGGAAGATGTCTTATAAGCTTACGAAGATATGCTCGCTACTTATGTGTTATCTGGTCTATCAACCCGAGAAATCGCAGATCTGTTTGGTGTGTTACCCAGCACAATTCAGAATAGATCCCTAAATCGTGCTATGTGACAAACCATACAGATCCACGATTTCTCAGGTTGATAGACCAGACAACACAAAGTTAGCGAACATATCACTTGTAATTTCCATAGGCAGACGTCCCGCACCTGTTCTTGAAGGTTCTATGACATCTTCCACACAAATACAGTGCTCAATCGGTCTCAAACTAATTAAAACTTTTATATCTATGTCTATATTTTGAAGATCACTTATCCGCCCGAGTATTTCTATAAAGTCTTCAATACGGGTGCTGTTCATCTGGTTTTTAATCTGTGAGATAACCACGCCCCATTCATTTTAATATAACAAATGGATATTATGAAATGGGCCATTATGAAATAAGAGTGCCTTGAAATAAATAAATGTGGAATTATGAAATATAAGTCTCCCGAAAAAATAAAGTTTTCCTTTGAAATACACCATTGTGAAATAAAAACAATGCATTTATTTTTTTGGACTGCATTTATATATTGATATTTGAATAGTTATATATTTATTGTGTCATTTATTTATTTCAGGACTTATTTCATAGCCATATTTATATATTTATTTAATTAATATTGACTTAAATTACTTTCCATAAGGTTGTGCTGCGACCTGGCTGCGCCTGCTAGCTACTAGGCGTAGAATTTACGACCGGTCGTAGTTCATTGAGAGCTTACGCCAAGCTGGTGCAACAGGTAAAAATATAAAGTCTGACGTAAAGGGCATTTTAGGTCAGACGTACAGTTACAACCTATATACGTCCAGCTGGTGAAACTGGCCAGATAAACTGTAGATGGCACCCAGATTCACATAAAAGCCCACCCAAAGAATAATACAGTAGGCTATATGAATCAAACAGCATTCCACTCAATTTACTGGTGATACGATACTTTCATAGGAATGTTTGATTTATCTCAACTTTCTTGCATACACACAATCTTAATTATCTTCGTAAGCACAAATGTAGGCTTTTTTATCAAGCTTGATGAATGAGGCCCCAGCTGTCTGATGTTTGGAAAGCATTTAATTTAGTTGTTAAAACCACTGGTCAATCCATGGGTGTGTAAACTGCAGAACATGCCGCACATTTCTTTTAAATATAAAGGCGCATCTTCTTGCCAGTGCACACACTTAAATACAGAGCAATTTTCTGTCCTACTATTTACTGTATATTGTTGTTCTTCCTTTATTAACTTTAACTTTATAGTACTGCCCATTAGGCAACACGCAAGCAGGCCACCGGCGGCACGCCTGCTTTTTGCCACTGTGGCCACTGAGCTTTTTTGCCGCTTTTAATAAAATGTCTTTCAACAATACCCTGATCAGCGGCCTGTCAGCTGCACACCCGCGGCAACCCGCTTTTTTTGCACAGAACCCAGCGGGATGCCTCATACACCAATATTAGGCTTTTTTAATATGAATAAATAATTCAGATTTCACTCATATCACAAATGACAATGCATTTAAATAAATACTAAGATTTTATTTCAAATAGTGCAAGGGCAAGATGCATATGAAAACACCTGTGCATTATACAGCAAGCATACAAAATATGCATGTGCAAATGAATTTAATTAAATCTTAGCAATTTCATTCAAATAGTACAAGATGCATGTAAAAAACCTGTGCACTATTCAGCAAGCATACAATATACATGTGCAAATGATTTCAATGATTCAACAATCTTAACAATCTTGTTCAGATTACTTCCTCGCCAACAATGCAGATAACAATAATAAAAACAATACTCTAATCAATATAAACAAACGAGAGAGTCAAAACAGAGTCCAATGTAGGTAGGTAGTGTCAGGTGGCTATGGATGGAGGGCCCTCGATCACCTTCTGTAATGCTTTGTGGTCGAGGGCGGTGCAGTGGCTGTATTAAGAGTTGACAAGCGTTGTGCGGGTGCCGTGTCATCCGTATTCATGGCAGGTCCCATGTACCCCAGTGACATCTCCTCCCACCTGCATGGTCAGCTGCCCCTTTCAGGTACCTGGTGACCTGGTTCTGGACAGCCTCGTCAGTGGAATCCCGGGTGGCAGCATTCTTCCGTATTGCTCCTGTACTACATTAATCCGTTAATGTATTTAAATGGTCTGACATGATTGAGAAGTCTTTATAAAATGAACAAGAATCTAGTATCAAAGTACAAAATAACTTACTTTAAAGAATAGTCCTGAGAAAAAGGTCCTTGAAGCTGGTATTCTTCCCAGACCCTGTCCAGGTGGTCAAGACTGCGAGAGCGTTTGTGAAGATGCATGGTAGCATTCGTCACACTGTGTACTTCAGGTCATCACCAGCCTTAACAGACAAACCGCGAACCTACAGATCGAAGAATTTAAAGGTTTTATACTTGACAGCTTATGTTACATAAAGTGATGAGAAACCTTTAACATCTAAGTTTAAATGTTTTAATGACAAGAAACTGCTTACCAGGTTGTCTTGAATGTCCGTGTCCTGCCGCAGTTGGGAATCAAACTACTGCAGGTCTTCCAGGTTGACCAGGGGGAGCTGAATACCCTGAACATCAGGGAATAACAACTCCCCCACTGGAGCATTTGCTTGGATGCAAGCGAGCACTGTGGCCATCTGGTTTGACATGGAGCACAGCTCTTCACGCATTGTGCCTATGTGGTGCAAAAGTGAATTTATAGCTCTGGAAAAAGCTAAGAAACCACATCATTTTTTAACAATCAACCCCATTGAAAAACTTGGCAATGTCAACAAGAAGAAGATGGTCATTAGCCAAGAGCTTTCTTCTGTGGTCTATGACAGGCATTTACCCAAAGACCTCAAACAAATGGCGCTGTTCAAACATACTGGTAAGTGTGCTTAGTGATAGATACCGTATATACTCCTGTATACATAGATCTTGTGTATAAGTCGAGGGCAGTCTTATGACCAACAATTATTAAATATGCTAAAACTCTATAGGGCTGTCCTCGACCAAGGCTCAATTGATCTCTATTACAATTGACCAACCGTCATTTTTAAGTGTTTTTTTCTCAAATGTCACACTGTGTTTTTAATTAAACTATTTTGTTTGATGCTTTACTGCAC
Organism: Umbra pygmaea; assembly: GCA_016801145.1. Taxonomy (NCBI): domain Eukaryota; kingdom Metazoa; phylum Chordata; class Actinopteri; order Esociformes; family Umbridae; genus Umbra; species Umbra pygmaea. The sequence goes on from JACXGM010000508.1 coordinate 68,613, forward strand.
TGTTGGGGGTAATAATATTATAAGTAAATAATTAGAAACAAATACATAGGTAAAAAGGGTGACTGACAAGACAAACAAATTGGATCCGACTCAATGTATTGAAGAGTAGATAGCTGCTGTCCTTTACAGATATAGCCGCTATATGATTAAAATATAAATATAAATGTATTATATAAATATAAATAAATATAAATGTAAATATTTAGCATCTAATGAAAAAAAATAATCTATGAAAACAATTGTTGGCAGAGTTTGCATCACCCATAGCCTACTTCGATGAAATACATTCTTACTAAAGATTTATTAGGCATTTTTTCTAAATTTTTAATAGCGCCAACAATATATCAGGACAGGTTACATCTAACAACTGCTTTAATTGCACTCACATGAGCTGTAGGTGAAAAGAAAAATGCAGATAAGTGACAGGGAATAGCACAACAACTTGACATTGCCCAACATTTAATGTACAAAATTATATCGAAACTAGCACTGACCCGTGGATAAGTCGACTCTGCATTTTAAAATGAAGTTTACGACTAAAATTTCTCAACTTATACACAAGTATACAGTAGTCATCTCTCAATTTCTAATGTTGTGATGATTTGGAGGTCTTTCACAGTTCTCTTCTGAAGTACACCAAAGAGGAAACACTTCTTATTCCAGGGCATGAAGCAGAGAACACACCTTGGTACCAGACTGTTTAGTACTTTGCACATCCCATCTTGATGTTCTTCTGCACCCTTGAGACAGGTATATTATTATTTTGAATATCAGAGTTGGACATCGAGGTACTTAACCGTAAGGCTTGTCCATTCTTATATTTCAGTTGTAGATCCTAGGTGGGTAAGGACCATGTGGCCTGGTGCCCACTACTGTTGGTGAAAACATTTTCTTCCTGTCAACACATGCTGTACATCTCTAGATTTCTTGTTGTCTCTGCCTCAGACTGCCAAACTGTGTTGATGTTACACAAAATCTGTGCTCACAGTCCACCCATTCCTATCTCCAATCATCTCCGTACTGATAAAAAAATTTACTTACTGGGATAGGCCATGTACGTTTTAGATTACCAAGACTGGCCACTCCCTAGTTTTCCGGCTTGGTGTCTGTCAAATCCTTTGGCGAGGCCTTTAGAAAATAAGTTATATTAATTGAAACACAGACACTGTTGTGGTCCCCTTTTTTTTAAACTGACTTCAACATAGCTGCAAACTCTCACGTAGTACCCTTGAGACATACATTTGATTGCTTTCACACACTTACAGGCAAATGTGAAACCAATCAAATGTGTGTGTCTCACAGGCACTGCGTCAGAGTTGGCAGCTATGCTTCAATTGTTTCAGATATGTTTATACATAAGGAAAAGTGTGTTTGGTTTCAACAATTTTTGTAGATGAGCCTATCACTTATATTTTGTGCATGTGATGGACATTTTACAAATACGTTCAGGCTAGTCAAGGGACTTCAATAAACCAAGAGGCCACTATTGTGTTTTGTACATAGATAATATGGAAAATTCATATCCACCTTGATCATCATCACATTATTAATCTGTTGTGTAATTTTTCACATGTATAAATCTGTAAATAATCCATTATCTCACCTCCAATCTGACCTCTTATAAATGGTATTAGGTTTAGTGTTTTCATTCTCAGCCTGTAACTGATGATGTTATAAAGCAATGCAGTTTTTATTCACTTGGTACTGGTAGGGACTGATTGTGCCTAATTATCAGATTACATCCAGCTAGTAGATCAGTCCCTATATTAGTCCTCTCCTTCACCTGGTACTGGTAGGGACTGATTGCTCCTAATTATCTGATTACATCCAGCTGGTAGATCAGTCCCTATATTAGTCCCCTCATTCACCTGGTACTGGTAGGGACTGATTGGGCCTAATTATCAGATTCATCCAGCTGGTAGATCAGTCCCTATATTAGTCCTGTAATGATTGCTCCAAATGTAAAAAAGAACAATGTTTATTTGCAAACCAGGAATGACTGTTCAAGGAACAGGCACAGAATAATCCAAGACAAGGCAGAGGTCAGACCGGAATAGCAAATATGGCTAAGGTACAAGTAGGGAAATCCACAGGCAGAATAATTCAAAACAAACAAGGCAGAGGTCAGACCGGAATAGCAACAACACATGAATGAATGAATGCTCAGTAATAAGAACTTGTACTTACAATACCTTGCAAGGAGGCTATGGATGTGTGTGGCTTAAATACTAGATGAGTGAGAGCAGGTGAATGGAATTAGGCTTATGGTGTCCGGGTATGGGAAATGTAGTTCTTTAGAGACATGACTAGGGAAGCTGTAGTCCACAGGAAGTAGAACTGGTGACTGGGAATTGTAGTTCTGAGCAGCATAGACCAAGGAAGTGGCTGTTTCCATGGAAGGGGAACTGGGAAACGTTACAAGTCCCCTCATTCACCTGGTACTGGTAGGGACTGATTGGGCCGAATTATCAGATTCATTAAGCTAGTAGATCAGTCCCTATATTAGTCCGCTCATTCACCTGGTACTGGTAGGGACTGATTGGGCCTAATTATCAGATTCATCCAGCTGGTAGATCAGTCCCTATATTAGTCCCCTCATTCACCTGATACTGGTAGGGACTGATTGGGCCTACTTATCAGATTCATCCAGCTGGTAGATCAGTCCCTATATTTGTCCCCTCATTCACCTGGTACTGGTAGGGACTGGTTGCTCCTAATTATCAGATTCCATCCAGCTGTTAGATCAGTCCCTATATTAGTCCCCTCATTCACTTGGTACTGGTAGGGACTGATTGGGCCTAATTATCAGATTCATCCAGCTGGTAGATCAGTCCCTATATTAGTCCCCTCATTCACCTGATACTGGTAGGGACTGATTGGGCCTACTTATCAGATTCATCCAGCTGGTAGATCAGTCCCTATATTTGTCCCCTCATTCACCTGGTACTGGTAGGGACTG